>VXAY01003232.1:543802-581618 GCA_013399855.1 Oxyruncus cristatus | reverse complement strand
GTTTGTTGTTCGGGCATTGATTGCTTTTCTCTTATTTTTTTTAGCTGCTTCCGACTGGCTTGCGTCCTCCTGCCGGCTCGCCGATGTGCGGCGGTCGCGCTCGGGGTCCTAAAAGAGCCCAGTCCGGCCGGCCCAAGGCGCAGCGGGAGCGTGGGAAGCAACCCCTGCTCCTGGCTGTCGCTCCCCGGGAGGCTTGGTGCGAGGGTCCCCCCGCCTCCGAGGGGTCGTGCTCAGCAAGAGCTCTCCTGCCCGGGGCTCAGAAGGAGCCTGGCTAACCGCTCCAAGGGAAAGGGAAAAAGGGGAACGCGGATTCTTCAGAAAGGTGCCTTTAAAAGGCATCCGCTACACTGCTGTCTGCGTTGTGGATGTTTTTTCCTCAGTGATCACCGGGGCACTTCAAAATGTTCTGTGCTACGGGCCGGTTCAATTAACATAAAATAAGCAAACAGCTCATGACGGGGAGCACAGTTGGATATTAGTTAAGATACGTCCCAACACCGTCTTGCAGCTCATGTTAAGCTGCCAGTATAAGTTTTCGTCCAGGTGATGTTGAGGAGAGGTAGCAAAGCAGGAATCTTAAGAATTGCACAAATTGATGAAGCTGAGTAACCTGTCTCAAATGCTTGTGGTAAATAGTAAATTATTAACACACTTGAAACTCAGAAGTTCAGCTTCAGGTATTAAACACCTGAACCTCTGATAAGTGTTAAAAGCAAAGGTAAGTTCAAGAGATACTCCTAGAACACCCTGAGTAGGAAGGGACCCCCAAAGATCATCCTGGCCCTGCACAGGACCACTCCAAGAATCACATCATGTGCCTGAGAGCTCCTTGAACTCTTCAGACTTGATGCTGTGACCACTTCCCTGGGAAGCCTGTTTCAGTGCCCAGCCACCCTCTGGGTGAAGAAACTTCACCTAATATCCAACCTAAACCTCCCCTGACACAGCTTCATGCCACTGCCTCAGGTCCTAAGAGAATCCTTAGGGGTTCTGTTGGTTTATCACTGTCAGATGATGAAGAAGTCATCTGCAAGGTTCCCAAGGTTTGTATTTATCTGAAGTTGTATAGCTTGATGAAAAGCTTTTGTGCAATTACGTCTGCCCTAATTTCTCTTACAGAGACGAGATTAGTTTGACTGGAAAGATTTTTTTATTTTTTTTAATGTTTTTCTTTCAGGCAGCAGGCACAGGAAAGAGTTCCAAATTAGCATCCCACTGGCAGAAATGGTTGCAACGTGAATTCCTTTCTAGCTGGCCTAGCACCATCCATTTAGCAAAAAACATGAATGGGACAAATGCTGCTGTTCCCTAGCAAGCAGTGAGTTGACCTGAGAGTAGGAATAGAATACTGTATATCTGCACAGAAAAAAAAAAAAAACAAACCTGCATGAGAATGTAAGAAAATTTGATAAGTACATGGGAAGAGTTAATATAAAGAGTAAAGAAAAAAATAGAAATCTCCATAATTTGAGCTTTCAGTGGCTGGAGAGCAAGAAGTGCTGGAGATTACTTGTTTTCTGAATTTGAAATAAGACTTTCATATGCTGTGCAACACTGGAAAAAGCTTTAGAAAGCTGTTTATCAGTTACTGAAAATAAGACACTGTGTTTCCAACTAGTTGCTCATCCAGCATACTGTAAAAATTTCAAGTGGGAGCCAAAAAGTCAAGGTTCATTTGAACAATTTTGAAGGCCATATGACTCAAGTTTGTCCCTTCCTCTGTCCTCTCCATCTGCTGAATTGCAAGAGACACTGTATTTGGGTTTTTTTCTAACACATGGATGCTCTGAGCCATGTACACCACTACAGAAGCCTTTCATCACTGTGAAAGTGATTGAGATCATCTAGTTGTAATTTGAGCTCTTCATCAGCAACAAAGATGGCCCTTACAGAAAATCTTTCAAGAGCCAAATATGCTCATATCCTCTGCAGCATTCATAAGGATTATGGCAATACCTGGTGTTCAGGATGCAATATTTACTGAAGGGTAAGTTAAAGACACAAAGATAGGAAAATGACATTATGACTTTCTAATAAAGCAAGGATTTCATTCACAGTTATCCACCATAGATATCAAATATCACATTTAATATTTTGACATTAGGAAATCAAGTTTCTTAGTCTGGTTCTTCTTGATCATTTTAGGCTTGAAACTAAAACAAACAAACAAACTTGATATGAATTGTCTATGTGGAGAACACTACACATTGAAAAGTTGTGTGAATTTGGCTACTTTGGAAGCCTGTCATTAACGCAATAGCTCCGTTGTCCATCCTCAACTCCTACTTTGCTTGTCTTGTCTTTTTGTCAGCCTGCAAGTGTTTTTGTATCAAATGGAATGGTAAATGCAAGAAAGGTAAAAATATTATGTAAAAGTTACTTTAGGGGTTTTGTGACATGCGAAATATCAATAGCGTTAAGGCCAAGATTCAAATTAGGGTTTATTTATATTGTATATTAGGACTTTTAAAACCTAATAATGTTTAATTTCTGTATTTTATTTTTATAATATTTATTTTCTGTATAAAAGATATATATGTATATAAAAGATGTACATGTATATGTATATAAAAGCCTTTAATTTTCTGTAAGCAAATTGTTCAAAAAGATTTAAACCCCAGTAAAATAAATGCCCAAAGACAAGTGTTTTTTCATTTAAATGTCCTTTATTTTTGTTTGTGTAGTGTCTTACTCTGGTTGAATGGTCACTCTAAAATCAGTATGCCAATGCACAAAAACTTTTCTTCCTCTCAAAGAGGTGTCATGTGAGGGAACAAGCTTGCCCAGTGCCTAGTCTTCTGTATCCAGGCTGAGAAGTGTCACACGTCACTTCATGTTTCATCCCTAAAGGAATTTGCGGACTTGATACTGCCTGAGTTCTTTTCCTGCAGTGTTTGCTGCCCACTTAATCAAGAAAACAAAAAAAATCCAAGATTCCCACATTTCTATAAGCCATTAAAAAAGCACAGCAAGCTTGATTTAAAAATCACTGATATTTACAAGCTTTCAGGAGAAGTAAACTAGAAACTCATCATTTTGGCCAAACTGGGAGACAGGAGATGATACTGACCTGGGGCCGCCAATCTGAGTTGTCTCCTTGCTTAGAACTAAGAGAGAATTCGATTATAGAAAGAAACAACCCAAAAAAAACAAACCCAAAAAATCCAATCCAATTACAAAACTCACCCAACAACTCGATCTTTGCAATGGAGCTCTCTTCTTGTAGTTGGTCATAAGCTTCACTGTTCATTTCACTAACAGAAACACAGAACGTAAAAGATAGTGTGGGGACAAGACTTTCACGTTGAAAACACTTTAGGGGAAAATGCGCATGGACGTCAGTCTAGCCAGCCTGTAAGAACTGCTTCTTACAAAAGTTGTTTTTCTGCAGCTGGCTTTTGGGGGACTCGTATCTATAAAACACAGCATAAGCACCTAGGGTAAGTAGTAGAGGAGACCATACCAGGTGCTACTGTGCTTTTAAGATGACAAGGCTTCCTTGCAAGTTTGCAGCAGTTAAGGAAAGCAATCAAAGT
This sequence comes from Oxyruncus cristatus, assembly GCA_013399855.1. NCBI lineage: Eukaryota > Metazoa > Chordata > Aves > Passeriformes > Cotingidae > Oxyruncus > Oxyruncus cristatus. The sequence continues at coordinate 578,082 of VXAY01003232.1, read as the reverse complement.
TATTAATGTGTATCACCTCTGAGTTGCTATCTGGTTTCTGATCTAAATGGTGCTTGTGTTATAGCAACATTTGTCAATTTCAAATTATTCTTCAAGCACACTATGCATCTCTTTTATCTAGACTAGCACTGAGGCATTTTCCAGCTGTTACCATTATCATTGCCCTCTTTTCCACAGAAGCATCCATGTCTTTTTGAAAAGTTGTTTTGAACGATTTTAAGACTATGTGCTCCACTTCCTTATGCTATAAAATCAAGTTCTTGTTTCATTGTATGAGTTCTGGCAGCTTTTGGAAACTTACCTGTTCATTGTTTCTCCTACTTTTCTGCAAAACTAATTTTTTTTTAGTATCTGATTGCAGATGACCTACCTGTCAGCTATGTAAAGTATTGCCAGTCTAATTGAAAATATTTTCTCCATACTTCTCCTGGTAAGACCTCCCATATACAAACTTGAGAAGTGGGCCCATGGGAGTCTCATGAGGTTTAACAAGACCAAGTGCAAGGTGCTGCTGGTCGATATCAATATAGGCTGGGGGTTGAACAGATGGAGAGCAGCTCTGCCAAGAAGGACTTAGGGGTGCTGCTGGATGAGAGGCTGGTCATGAGCCAGCAATGTGCACTTGCAGCCCAGAAAGCCAAAACTGTATCCTGGGCTGCATCAAAACCAGCATGGCCAGCAGATTGAGGGAGGGGATTCTGCCCCTCTGCTCTGGTGAGACCCCACCTGGAGTTCTGCATCCAGCTCTGGGGTCCTCAGCATAGGAAAGATATGGACCTACTGGAGCAACTCCAGAGTAGAACCACCAAGGTGATTAGAGGGATGGAGCACCTTTCCTATGAGGACAGGCTGAGAAAACTGGAATTGCTCATCCTGGAAAGGAGAAGGCTTTAGCATGACTAATTGTGGCCTTCCAACACCTTAAGGGAGCCCACAAGAATGATGGAGAGAGACAGCTTACAAGAGCATGCAAAAGGGGAATGGTTTCAAACTTCACAAAGAGTAGGTTTAGATTAGGTATTAGGAAGAAATTCATTACAGTGAGGGTGGTGAGGCAGCGAGACAGGTTGTCCAGCAAATTTGTGTATACCCCATCCCTGGAAGTGCTTAAGGTCAGGTTGGATGAAGCTCTGAACAACCTGGTCTAGTGGATGGTGTTTCTGCCCATGACAGAGAGGTTGGAACTAGATGATATTCAAGGTCCCCTTCCAACCCAAACCATTCCATAATTCTATGATTCTTACATTTCCTTATAATCTTAGAGCAGCCCTTCCAGCACACACCAGGACATAACATTTCACAGATTACTCTTAGGACCTGAAAGAGGACATTTAGTACACTGAAGTCAAAAACTGTAAAGAGACAGTGTTTGGTGGTAACTACAACTCAAGTTTTACTACATAGGTGGTCATGACTGTCAAATCTTAAGCAAAGAATCAAGGAGCTTTTTACTAGCCTACAGACCAACTTGTGTGTTTTTGCATATCACTTACCAAAAATACTAACTGTCCTGATTTTATTTATAACCAAACATTTTTAAAAAATTATCACCATTTTAATGATGTGATATCTCTAAAAATTCAGCTCCCAGTTCTGCTACATGGCATGTACTGACTTATCAATGTCAAGGACACTTATGTGTAGAAATTATACCAGACAGCTGATGTTTTATAGACTATTGGTGGTTTATATGCCATCTGTTGACTAAGTTCACCCTAACAAAGGTGTTGGTTTTTCTGTTTACACTTAGGCACTCATAATTCTACATTATTGTACAATTAATGGTGGCTGGGCCACTCAATTGAATCTCAGACAAGTCATCCCATTGCCTCTGCTATCCGGGTTTTCAAAAATGCTTGTTGTCTCCATCAGGAACTATGCAAGCACGTAAATGGACACAGAATGCACACCCTAATTTCAGGTTTTCTATCACTATCATTAACATTGACATCATACTGGACTTTCAAAGAGTATTTTCTGATTTGTCCAAGGTTTTCTAGGCAGAAATGTGTGCAGTGCTTCAGAGGCTTTCTGAAAAAATTGAACTTACTGTGCCTGATTGAAAACAGCGTGCACATTCATTACACGATCACAGCCTAGATGGAACAAATCCAGAAATCCTAAGAGTAGGACAACGCATGCTAAAGCCTCTGTGAGTGATTCACTCCTCTTTTTTCGATCAGTTATTCTCCAGATGGTATGACCTCTTATTCTGCTTTTAAAAAACTTCCCTATGGATATTCTGTGGTGTGCTCCTCACTCTACAACAGATCAAATTACAAATTCTTGATCATCTTGCATTGTCATTCCTGAATTTTTGAAGACCCTACTCTGATAAGAGTATGGTTCCAGGCAACTAAAGAAGAAGGATGTGATTTTTTTTTCTCTTGAGTTAATCTTAACTTATGAGGAGTTAAATACATCTCCTGCATCTTTCTTTAGCTTTAAGAGCTTTTTAGGGGAAAAAAAGTACAGGAGAAAAATTCAGCATTTTCCTTTTCTTGCTCAGTTCCACCTTTTAGTGTCTCACATGTTAATCCTTACAAGGAAAATCATCTGTTTTGAAGTCTTTGTAAGTTTAAGTTAAGAAGTTGGGCTCCAACAATCTAGATCAACTGAAACAATGAAGTGTTCACATGACTAGCTTCAAAGCAAAAGCTGTAGCACAGTTTTTGCTTACACTTCAGAAAGTATAAAGACCTTAATTCTGTACACATTTCCTTCTTAGGCTTCCAGAATCTGGCTTTCCTAGTTTTGGCTGTTTAAACCCAGCAACTGAATGGTGCAGCCTACTCAGTGGCTTGTGTCATGTCATATTTTTCCCATTGTTCCGAATGTACCATACTGCCAAAACCCTCTGTGTACATACCATGTTAAGCCCTAAAGGAAAGCTTCTAAATCAAGCCTGGCATCCTCCATAGATTGCCCACTCCTTGCTCCTGTTCAGGTGGTGCTATAGACTTCAAGGTTGCCAACAGCAAAGTGGGCCCCTATCAAGCTTATATGTCAGCAATTATGCTATCAACAATCAGTGTGTGTATGATAACTACTGGACAACATTCCAAAATGAGAACATTTTACGCATTGAAAGTGATATCTAATTTGATCATGATATACAGGCAGCTTGTGTCAAACAGTCTCTGCCCTTTATGCCAAAAAAGCACTAGCATGTCCACAGAAAAAGAAAGCACTGTACACATAGAAAAAATGTACCATATGTATCTTTAAACAAAGACCACTGTTTTGTATCATCACAATGGAAACTCAGAAAAATAGGTCACCAATTAAGCCAAGCTATTATGGTAGTGATTGCCAGTAGATTAGCAGACAGCCTTACATTATGTCATTTATACCAAGCGTTTTGATACACTCCTTACTACATTTATGAGAAAACTCTTCACTTACTATCAAAGTGGTGTTAAGTCCAGCTGACAATTATCCTTCTGCCTTAACAGTAATAGTCTGTTAATTGTACTGGCTTGCCTACAATTATTTGTCAAAATAGTGTTCAAGAATTGGCATAGAGCAGCACAAAGAGCCATGTGGAAATTATAATTGTAATTCATGAGCCTAGACAAAGTGAAAAGTCAATCAAAAGTGAAGCTTAAAACAAATGGCATCCTGTTTCAAGAGTTACCCAGAAGAGGGCATTTAAATCAGCTCCACTGCTTGTGTGCTTTTATGCATGTAACTTCATCTGCAGGCTGGTTTAGAGTTGCCCAGATTGGAAAGCATCTTGGATGCCTATGTCTGTATCACTCCTGTCAATCAATATCTTGTAACAGGGATTGAAGAAATTTGAGTAATTGCTTATGTAACAAACAAATCAAAAATGCATAGTTCCTTTTCCATACACAGAACTGAATTGCAGTTTGAGCCATTTAAAAATGATAATTTTTTAAAATATTTATAACACTTTTGGATCCAGTGCTAGGGAGTGAGCCTTGATAGCAATCTATGTAATTCATAAGTTTGTTGTTTTTATATGACTTAAGTCTTCATAGGTTGATGATTCCCCAAAAATGCATTCAGTTCTTGCTGACTTTTTGCTTTGAAAGAGGAGAATAGGTTTTTCAGGAAGCTAATATTTACAATTGGACCTTGAGTTTTCCAGGTTCATTTGAGAGCTCAATAAAGAGACACTTCCAAAAGATACAGGATTTTCAGTCAGGGTAGTAGTAAAGGCTGTTCTGCTGCAGTGAATTTATATTGCATGAGTGCCCAAACAGACCCCCCGGATTTTTATTTTTTTTTTTTCACTTGGCAAGAACAGGTTTGCTCAGAAAAAAGATTTTCAAGTTCCCAAGGAAACTCTTGAGATCCATGGCATAGACTCCATCCCCACCTGCTGCTGCAAGAGGTGACCTCTGGTATCAAAGCCACATTTTACAAACATGTTCATTTTTTTATGGGTATATACATTTATAATGATTTCTCCTTTCCCTTGCTTTTAACAAGGCTTTGTCTTTAATTCGGTCTTTTTAGCATTCCTTCCCTTTCTGGAGATATTTCACTGTTACCTGTGGTCTCAATACATGATTTATTCGGATCAGTGAGTGAATGGTACTGCTTAGGGAGGTCAGCTTCTAGGTGAGCATTTATCATTCCTTAGTACCAGTTGTTCCACATTGTCCATCTTAGTTGATTATGCTATTTTCTGGACAGGATCAGCAGATGTTATTTCTGACATTGCTTAGTCTTAAAATTAATTTTGTGAGGGTGCACAGCCATGAATTGCTAGCCTTGCCTTCTTCCAGGGGTTGCTGCAATGAGAAAGAACTGACCAATGTGGAACACAGTTTTCTAGTGTTTCCTTTGCTCATAATCAGGAAGTCAAATTCCTTGCCACGCCTGGGAGGCCACTTGGCTTTCAGCAGCAAAAGAGCAGCAGCTGCAGCATTGCTCTGTGGATAGAGGGCAGTAAACAAACTGAGTTTATTTTTTTCTATCTTCTCCAATTTTTCAGTTATAAGACAAGTCCTCTTTTGTTTCCCATCCTACTCATCCTACTTTTTCACCATTATACTGCAGTAAGCAAATTGAGCAAAAGGGAAATGTTGCCAACATTTTGCTCCTCCAGTGCTTGCTTTCTTATCTTCTCTGTTTAGCAGCTAATTTCACGGCCAGTCCCAGTTTCCTACTTTTAATTAAATAGACTACTTGGAGTGGAAGTGTAGAGCACAACAGCGGTAAGTTTTTGGTATTGACCCCGAAAGGTCTCCAGCACATACTGGCACTTGGCACGTTAACCCCAGCTGGAGCCAGCTGCTTCCTGCGATGTTCAGAAATTGGGAGACCATTCAGGACCTGAGGAGTCACTTGGTTTTCCACATTCCCTCCAGGGTCTCAGCTGCTATTTCTAAAGACAGAAACACAGAAGGACTTCAGCTTCCAAGTCTTTCTAGTTTGTAGCCTCTTTGCCAAATACTCATACATGAGACTGAAGACGTCATCTGTGCACACTTGCATTCTGGAATAAAGGGCTGTTTAGTTTGTACACGAAGCAAGTTTACTGATCACATGCTCAGTGTGGCTTATGCTATATCCCTACCTCCCAGTCCTCACAGAGGAGGAGCATATAATGTGGGATATTCAGTTGGCAGAACTCCCAGGAAATGCCTACAAACTTCTGGATCTTAGAAAAATTGTAGGACACAAGCTATTTTTGCATTTTGCTAAAATGATTCTGCCCCTTTTGCGCAGATTAATAACCCAAAATAATCCTTTACAGGTAGAAAGCTATATCCAGTCATTACGGTTGTCACTGTTATTAGTGTATAGACTTGAAGTTTCACCAATGGTCTCATTCATGTCAGTCAGAGGTGGGAAATGCCTTTTTGACACTGAATCTCTAGCAATAGAGCAGCCAGATCAGGAGCATGTGGGATGCCATAGATACACATTTCAGATCATTTACTAAGCAAATGCCTCTACGTTTTGCTAGAAAAATGCCATTCTTTTTGAGCTTACTGAAGTACATACCGCATTTAGTCACTTTTCTAGCATTCCATCTGAGTCAGTTGTTGGAATTTCATTACTTTGAGTTATTGTCTATTTCTGCTGTTGTGTGCAGTGACTAACTTCTAAGCTTCTGTAATAGTTAAATGCTAGGCCTAACAAAAACACAGTATAAAAACTATTGTTGTGTTACAAGAGAGGAGCAAATCCAGCCAGCCATCTTGGGGGTAGAACTAGTTTTATTAAAGTTTTAGTTCACATACAAGTAATAATTTCTGAGTTAATTGATTGCCCTTCTTAGTAGGGTAAATATGAAAAGATACTGCACAGGTCTGACAAATCTATTGTACCATAAAAATATTTTCTTTCCTATGAATAAAGATAATGTTAGGCTGTAAGAATCTAGGTTTGTAAGACTTTCAGGAGAAGACCTACTGTGATCTTATTTTCATCAGCAAGTGTCACTTGGTGCCTAACTAGAGCACAGATGAACTTTTATGATAGAATTGCAGTACTGTGTACTTTAGTTACCTTATTCATTAATTACTTTATTTATAAGTCACTGGCTTAACTTTTGTCATATTTCATAGCATGCAAGGAAGTAATCATGTGGCTTTATCCCTCTGAGGTGAAAGAAAGCGTATCTCAAATCATTTCACTCTATACTAACATCTGCTACATGTATTATAATTGCTCACAAACTCTCAATGTCTGTGCTTCACCATGGGTTGCATTTTTCACTGTGATATCTTGTGCTGTATTTGATAAGTATAATTACTATTTAAAACAACTATTCTGTTTAAAAATTGTTATAGATACATTTAAAGATTGAAATTCTTATACTGACTCTATACAATATCTGCTGGGCTTTCCCTAAATAAGGTGTCAAGATCAAGAGTGAAGGATTCAAAATAAGTTTCCATATCTGTTAAAGAGAATTTGTATGCAAGGAGTTTTTTAAAAAATATATTCCTTAGTTTTTTAGTAAAGTAAGAGCAACCAAGCCTTTTTTCCTTTTATGCCAATTTTTCAGTATTAGCTTTAAGACATCAGTTCTCTCCAACTGTGATTTCTTCAGCAGGACTAAAATCTAGTTTTCTCTTTTTTCATACATAATGAAATGAAGTAACTCCTTCATTCTTCATTCGTGAGGCATATTTGTTCATTTAATGCATTTAGAAACATTATTGTTTCTCATTGACTCATCGGCAGTATTTTTATTTCTAAATGATATTCAGAAAATAGTTATATCCTAAATAGTAATATTATTGTGTATCTAATAATATTAATATTTTAATGCACCTGAGAATATTAATATATTCACATATTACAAGCTTTTTAGATTATATGAAACCAGGTAATAAACTATCTCGTGATAAAAATGAATATTGCAAACATCCCAGAGAAGGAAATTTTGCTTTTATTAATGCTAAGGTTTTGGGAACAAGGCCCGTCAGAGCACCATGAACAGACAAAACTCAACTGCCCCCAAAAGTGTTGCCAGTGGAGGATTGTGGAGGCAGCTGAAGCTTCGGACCAGCAGCGAAGACACAAAACTGCCTCAGAAGGCTGTTTGTAGGGTTTTCATAGCACACTTACTGAGTGAATTGAATAGGTAGATGGGAAAAGACATGGGGAGAAAGGGTAGTTTGCTGCGCTGGGCTACGTGTGCAACTAACTGATATTCAAGTTTTCCATAAAATGAACAGTTACAATAACAGAATTCTCTGTTTTTTCACTGACTGGTGACTTTCATGTGAAATTGTGAGCAGTATGATTACAATGGAAGGTTTCTTTTCTATTCATTAAACACAAGCAGTGTGCCTTAAAATGAAAATGCTGACCTGAAATGTAGTCCTGACTTATTTCAGGGAGCAATAGAGGCCAAATGCTACAGAGAAACAAAATAACAGTTTTACCTGTATTGGCCTCATACTGCTATCATAAATCCTAAACCACAAATATTGCAGTCCCTTAACATATATATGCATTGTGACCATTGTACCTGTAGGTGATAAAAGTTAATTGGAAAACTAAGTAGGAAAGGGTGGTATCTTTGATCAGAAGAGCTGGTACAACTGGAAAAGCCAGACAAGGTTTTAGACACACACATTCTTCAAACCAGCTGAAGTAGTTTTTTGCCAGCAACGTTATTGGTTTAAAAAGACTTTCTTCTCATTGGAACTGACTTTCTCTTACATACTCAGAAAATCATGACTTCAAAATATTATGAGTTCCCCAACGTGTTTCTTTTCATCGATTTTGAACATACTGCTTTTCAATTAAATAGGTTATTCCTTTTCCCTTTTGCATAAGAGAAAATTGTAGAGGTCTGAGTCCTTCTTACTCTCCCCATGCCATTTACCACACTTTAGTTGGACCACATTCGCAGTTATCATTCCCTCCATATTAAATGGTCTTAATTTTTTTATGTGCATCTCTGTGTGCACAATATTATACTTCTAAAAAATTTTGTTCCTTATTTCTCAACCCTGTTGCTCCTTTATTTTTTTTGTATCAGACAGTGTACTACAATCTGAACATACTTCACGTTTCTTCTCAAGGTGAGGGTTTGCTAAGCAATAGTATTATAAGTTCTAGTATTAGTATTATATAAATTGGTGTCGCAATCTTACTTTAGTCTAAACTGTATTTGTGGCAAATCAATCTAAAAAGTTCAAGTAACAGAAATACATTTACTCCCACTTTATAATGTCCTTATCTTATAGTTGCACAAAAATGGGGATTTATTACATTAAGATTGGTGAAAGAATAAGTTTTACATTTTTGTAAATTTGGATTTTGGTGAACTTTTTTTTTAGTTCTGATATGATAACACCAACAAAGTAAGAAACCTTAGAAATAAATAAAAATAACTAATTTAATTAGAAGTATGGACATAAATCTGTTCTTATATGAATATATAAAGTTTGGGAAAAGGTTGAACAAATAAGCATAAGCAGTTGAACAGATTTAGTTCTCCCTGCCTTATGAGGGTGTTCTAAACTGGATAATATCTAATGGTACTTTCCAGACCTGTAATTTTACAGAATGAAAAGCATCATTAAAATGTTTAAAACTCCCTGCACACACATTAATCCAAGTAACTTATGAATATTTACTATTTACTAGTCTCTCTCTTTCAAATCACAAATAAATTGAGTAGGTAACAGTGGTCTTAGTATAGTACCTCTCCTCATTCAAATCAAGTGTGAGTGCAACAGAAGTTGAACAGTGGCTCCTCTTATTCGTTCTCTTCTCTTCCTCATGGTTTCTTTTCTAATTGCCCTTTACTCTGTGACTTTCTTCTTCTCTTCTTTGAAGGAATTTATCTAAGAATTTTTTTGCATGGAAAATAATACTGCATGTGCCAACATGTCAATTTCTGCAGTAATGATTCTTTTTGTAGGGTATTTTCTTCATTTTATACTCTGTTGCTTTGGAAGGAGTTTTAACTATAGTGAAAGGACTTCTTTTAATCTAGAACAACCACAACCATGGAAAGATCAATGACATTTTAATGGCTGTGCATGGATTTGACAATACCACTATAAAATGTACATTCCTATAGAAATAGGCAAATACTCGGACATAGACAGAACATTTCTCTGTTACATAGTTGTTTGAATCAGCTAGCTTTAGAAAGCCAGTCATACCTGTGAGCCAATGTATGAATGTATGTGTTTTCATTAATTTTAAATAAATGAATATTTCAGTAGATGTTTGTGGGTGCCACCACAAAAAAAAAAAAAAGGAGGTGTCTAAGTATTTAGATTACTTATGAGAATCAATGAGACCCGTATAGGAGATTAAAATGAAGCTTTGAAACATCAAGTTTTGGCCAAAGGTAAATCCAGATAGTGCTCATTTAGCTGCTTTCCAAGTCCATTTCTAATTTTAATGCATTTCTAGATCAGTTTCACAGTGAGCTGTTGGTATGTATTTTTCTTTCTTAACCACCAATTAATTGGAGAGTAGCTGTTTTCCATCAGTTGTACGTGTCCTACCATACCCTCTGCTTAAATCCTTTGAAGGAAGAAACCTTCTAAGCTGGTTGTAAACTACACAACCAAAAATCCATCTGTGTGGGTTGTGTATCCATGTCCTCCAGCTCATGTCTCTTCAACGTTTGTAAAGTGAAGGATCATTTTTTGGTTTGTTGTTTTTTAAATCCACAGACAAGCTTATGAAGGAATTACACTTACAATCAAAATAGTTTAACTTTTTATGTCAACTTCATACTCTACTTTTTGTCCTATTTTCTTGTCTGCTTGCCTGGGAATCCATGCATAGTCTGTTCAGATCTTTTTAATTATTTTACTTTTTTTTTCCTCCACAATATGTCTTGATGGTTTGTGATCTTCTTGCAAGAGTCTGAGAGCCACTAAACTTCAAGGACTCTTGTCATCCCTAAAGAAGAGAGGCTGAGGAAGGCTCTGAGAATTGTTCACTCTTGAGGCACTGAGGAGACAATGGGTTAGGAGCTATCATAGCAGTTTCATAGACATCTTTGTCTTTCTCTAGTAAGCTGCCCTATTCCTGAGCAGGCTGAAAAAAGATGTCTAAAGAGGTACAAAAATCATCTGTCTTGAAGTACCAATATCTCTGTAAAGATTTCCTCCTTCTGCTGCCTCTTCTTTAGGTCACAAGAGCACCATATAAAGAGTTGATCTTGTTCACTGATTACTATTAATATGTAAACTTTGCTGAGTTAGCAGCTGTCAGAATATATGCCTTGCTGAGCTTTTAGTTAGTGATATCTGAATCATACTAGAGGTAGATGACATCTGATAATGTATAGATCAAATGGGCACATAAAAGTTCCAGGCAGAGGCAATTTCTACCAGTTAGTAAAAGATCCCAGCGATGGATCTTGCACTTTTAGCTACTTTTTTATTGACACCATTGAGACCTTACCCCGTAACACATAAATCAATGCTTTCTTTCATGGCCACAAGAGAGTCACTATTAGCTTAGAAATACAGAATAAAGACTTCCTTACATTATTTTCATGTGGGTGCAATGTCACTAAACAATTAATGGCAATAGGAAAGAACTCAGAGGGTCTCATTTTGAAACGGAGACACTCTGGCGAGCAAGTCCTTACTCTTACAGCAAGGAACTGCTTTCACAAAACAGCTACTTAGCCAGCTGACATTAAAGACTCTTCCAGAACTAATACCTGTCTACTTTTTACAGTCCCTGTGATGCACAGCAGTGCACATCCAGAAATAAAATGCAGGGAGGTAAAACTCGAAAGCTAATGTCAAACCCTACAAGCAGCTTAATTGCATGGACTTGATCAACTATTAATTTTCCCACTAGGTTCCCATCTTTCTGCAGCTTATCTTCTTCAGGTGATTTAAGAGGCATAGGATTCTTTACCTCCTGTTTTACTGTCCTGACAGTTAGGCAGGGCATGGTCATGATGTGGACTAATCTCTTGTTTTCTACAAGTTCAGGGTTTGCAACAGGGCTCTGCTATGTAATAGCCCTCCTGGACAGCTGGAGTTCATGGCTGGGTAGATGCTGCCATGCTTAGACATGAGCTTAAACAAAACTATAAGCATTATTTGTTCTTACCGGGATATGAAAAGGAGGAGGAAGGGTGAACCACCTGCATCCATTTTCCTTTACAGTCCCAGAAAGGAACAGTCTTGACATTGTAAAAGGTAGACCCTAGCCTTAAGAAGCTCTCAATAACTTGTAGCATGAGAGCCAAAATAGGTAGTAATGTTAAGAATCAATAATAGGGTGCTCCAATGTTTCTTAAGTTTAATGATGGGACCACAAGTGACAATCTGAATTGCAGATGGTAATGGTTCCTTCCTCTCTGATTTGGCTTTGATAGTTCCTTTGATGTAGAAGAACTGTGATTTTAATTTGCATAACATTACTCCCACTCTTATCAGTCTGTTGATGAGGTATCTTTATTAAATTTTTCACTATTTTGGGATTATTTACATACTTCCTAATTTCATAGTGAGATCCTGCTTTACTACACAGGGAGCCTACTGATGAACATCTGGTACCTTATGAGTTTTGATACTTCCAGTGTGGTATTTAAAATTTTGCTCCTGTTACAAATTGTCCCACTCCATCAGAAATGACTACCATTCTTAATTACAACTTCTTGTCAGGGCAGCGGGAACCAGAGATGATAAAATGAGTAGCAGGATAAAAATTACGAACAAGTTCATTTGATGGGTTTGCCTTTTATTAATATGAACATATGGGATATTTTCAAAACAAAATGTAAAAATAAATGTTTCTGTTTTTACAAATTCTTTTCCAAGTTATAACGTCCACTCTTATTCTTACTCCAGCTTTCTTCCTCTCTTTCTTTTATATAGTTGAATGTCTTCTAAAGCAAAAAAAAAAAAAACAACAAACCAAACCTGATTTATTTTACTGCTGGGCAGAGCAGAAGAGTAAAGATGTGTTTTCATAGATCCCTGGAATACAAAGACTGGCCAAGTTTTTTCCAGAAAATAGATTAAATTATTTGAAACTCAGTTAAATATGAAATGCACATACTTACTATTCTTACTTTCATGAATTTATACCATTATAATACAGTATGACATTGCTCAATTCCCAGTTGCTGACACTTTTTTTCTCTTGCCCTCTAGTCCTTTGTTCAACTTTGGTTCCAGGATGCATAGTGAGAAAGAATAAAAAAAAAAGTAGAATCCAGATTTGCAAACATAAGAAAGATTTCCTTAAAAGAAAAAAAAAATATTTTTTTACCTATTAGAATCTGTTCAGGAGAAGAAGTCTAATTTATTGCCCAAAAGAAAAAGCAATCCTAGGTGCTGTTCCAATCTGGTTTGCAGAGGTCCCCCAAGCATATACCTGGGACTGGAGAAAGGGAAGGTGCCAATGCACCCATGACCAAGGTCTAATTCTGGTTACATTTTGGGGGCTTCCAGTGCACTTCAACTAGGAAAGAAAGCATTACTTCTTCAATATGCAGCCTTTTAAAAGTACCACAAGAAAAAGCTTATTTGTCTACATATATAAACAGACCTTAAAACAACGATTCTGGAGAACAGCATCAAGGAACTGCAAGCTTGCTTTTTCGGGGACATGGATGTGGAGAGAGTGGCAAAGACAATGTTCTAGACTGCTTTCTAGATTGCAAAGAACTTTTATTCTACCAGGCAAATTTTGTAACTTTATTTCACAGCCTGCCAACTTGCCTATCTTTTACATCATATTATCTTGAGGCCTGTGAAAGTCTCAGAATGCCCTTTACTAATGAGGTTCTTCTTTATGACAATAATGTACTTAACTCACCATGAAATTTAAAAAAAGTGTTGGCTTTTTTTTTTTTTTTTAAGTCCATTATAAAGAGCAGTTTCTTAAACCAGAATTTACTGAATAATACAAAGTATTCTAGGAATTAGATATGAAGGCTTAAATCAAACATCAAAGAATTACACCATTGGCTTGTTCTTAACATGTCTGCTTTGCAATCTGTAGAACAAGTCCACAAGAAAAGCAATTTACATGAATCCCTAAATGACACAATCATTTCGCCTATGTGATTGATTTTGGTTGGAAATATCTTCTCATTTGCTTCTCCCAATGTAACCATTAATTTATAATTTGAGTGATAATATGTGGCTAAACATTAATGTTTCAAATAATTTTTACATATCTACAATGTCTATATTAGACTGTAGGTTCTCTAACTACAATTAAGGCAGTACACTTACTACACTTTAAAATGCAACCCTTTTTAGATTTTGCTTTTACTTCTTTTAAAAGAACTCTAAGAATTTTGAAGGGTACATGAAGAGGATCACTTTTTATTTGATGAATTGAGTGTATAATAAAATGGCTCCAAAGACCAAATAAAAAATATCTGAGATGGGAGAAGGCAGGATATTAATGTGTTGATATCATCTGGATAATAATACAGTCTGTTCCCAAACTTAGAAGTTTTCAGAAACTTTGAGAACTAAAGTGACTATGTTTTTCAGGTGTCAAAAAGTTATGAAGTACATTATAGTTTAAAGGGTATACTTAAAAATAGGTGATACCTGCGTGCGCACACACTGCAGTGCCCTGATAAATCTTCAGAGTGCATCCATAAGGATCAGCTCTCTTCCTGATGAAATTTCCTCTACGAGGAATAAGTGGGTCTGCAGTACTCCTGAAGCAGCTCCATACCTCACAACTCAGGAGGCAACAATGCAAAAGATGTGTAAACATTTCAGCTGTTCACAGATGGAAGAACAGCCCTTGAGGCAGTGGGTAGCTCATGTTTGTGGCTACATCAATACACCAAATAAGAAGGCATAAAGTTTCTCTACATCACCTTTGCCCTCTTCTTACACCTTCAGGCTAAGCACAAGTCCAAATCTGTTGCTACGACATATTTGCATTGTGGCTGAGTTCTGTAATACCGAGCACATTCCAAAAACATCCCTCTTTTCACTGTTCTCAGGGGTTAATTCAATAAACAAAACACAATAAAAGCTACTGAAAAGTCTGGAGCAGGAAGGAAGCTGACTTACTGCTCTTCGGTTTCCCGTGCTGCCAGTGTAATAAATTGCTATTTTTGATTAGGTGAATTTAAACTTTCTTTTACTATTTTTTAAAATTATTATTATTTCCAAGTGTAATTAAGAATTAGCGTATCAGTTCTAAAAGCATCAGCCCTTGTCGTGGGAGGAGGAGTGGGCCAGAAGATTTTCATTGCTGATCCACTCATGGTGGGAAGATGCTCCTTTGAAAGATCATCCATTCTGGGTGATCACAGGGGCGGAGAAAAACATCCATCCTGGGAAGCCTGATAACAAAATTGCCTTCAATGTCTGTAAGGACAGGAATCTGACTTTTTAATTTACAAGAAGACCCTGTGGATATTTTTAAAACTGCCAGCAACACTTTATACCATTTTTTTTCATGTTTCCCATCTCCCTTGCCACTGCCTGGCACTTAAGGTTGTGTATAGGAAGAACTTTTATAACTTCCCTCATGTATCTTATTCACATTCATATGGTTATGCTTTCCTCTTCTTTTTTTCTGTCTGCAATTTTTGCTTTGTACTGTTCACTTGGTTTGCTAAACAGCTAAGTGTTTTAAAAAATATATATGTTATACTGAGATACATTTTTTCCATAAACTTATTCCAGTGGTCACTCCATATACTGTGCCAAATCTTTGATCACTGTCTAAATTTTAATTGAAAAGTAGTTCAAGATAAGAGTAGAAATACTGCTTAATTGTTTTTAGATGTCAGACTTCATGTAGATTTTTCTGGTCCTGGATATGAATGAAATGCATGACAGTGAAGAAAAGGATAGTGACTGTGCTTCAGCCTTTCAGAGCACTGAATAAATGCAGCTTGTATAGTGTTTCTCTTCAGGTCTGTACTAACACACAGACCTGACCTGAGGATGCAAATTCTATAAGGGGATAATTTTTGAAAGCGGTATTTTAACTTCTACTCATGCAATTACCTGATTGTTCACAGTCCATTTTAAATTATGTTTTAAAAGACACAAGCTAAATTCATGTTCTTTGTGCCGAAAGGACTTGTTCCTTTATTTAGCAGATTTTTATACCGTATAGAAGAGCAGTTTCTGCTCACTGTTTGAAAGTTAGGCCTTTGCCTTACCAAATATTATGTGCCTCTGGGACAGGAAGAAAGCTGTGCAACAGGTTTCTGCACCCTTGCTGGCATGTTCAGACGAATTAACTTGTCATGACGGGTTTTGCTTGGTCTTCCCAGGGGGAGTGAGAGGGGTGTGGAGTGCCATAATGCTGCTTCACTTTTTCTCAGTGGATGTATTGGATTTGTAGCTATTTAAATGGATTTTTCTTTACACACGTGATGCTCCCTCTCTAATCCCTGCACTTGCATGTAATGTAAGCCTACATCCTTCTCATTGCAGTAGGTACAGCCAAAACAGAAAGCTGTTTGAATCTCCCTGGCAAAGGCTCTCATCGGTCTCACCCACACTGGATGCACATATATGGTCTCCTGGCTGTCAGACCCATCTGTTAGGATGGCGTGGTGCCCATCTTCAGCTTTGTGAGATAGATTCGCTGCAGCACAGATACAAAGCAAGCATTGGGTGTAGGTCAGGCATTCTATACAGGGTGGCAAATAGTGTCTATTATATGGGAAATAGCACCTCTGGGCTATTATCAGCACCATATGTTTATTTAGTGTACATGTGTTATGTAGATACATGTCATGGGATGTGTGGATACAAAAGACACAAGTCAAAATATTTGCACCTGGAAGCGTAAAATTAGACTCCCATGTATGTATGTCTGTGTAGAGAGAGATATGTACACATATATGTGTGTCTCCTGTTTTTCAAAGAGCCGAATACCCTGCAGTCAGTCCCCTCTAGAGAACCTGCCATACACTCACACATTCTGAAAATCAAACCGCTTGCAAATATGCACTTGAGAGACAACCAGCATGGTGTTTTCTGGCTAGAGATTCTCCTTTAGCCTCACACTTTTGTTGGTCATTTCTGATGCTACTCTGGATAAGACAATGCCATCTGGAAGTGAGAGGTTGAAGAAACGGACTCCGTATCCTGAGCGCAGTCAGGCAGCGCACCAGTGCCTATGCAGCACATGGCATTTACTTGCTGTGGAATTGCTTCTGGAGCACGGTTTTGTCTTTTTCAAGTAATGGACTGTGGGGCTTCAGCAAGTTTTCTCTTCAGACTTTCGTGTACAGCTGCTCTCTATGCACTCTCAGTGTGAGGTCTTCTGACTTTTTGCTCTGTGTGAGGGTGGGTTAGTGTTTGCTGGAAATGTGGGCTTGGTGATGGCAGTGTGCTGGCAGCAGTGCAGCTAGGAGGTCTTGCTTACATCCATGAAGCCAAACAAAGGTCCCTTTGTGGGAGTGCAACAGCTTCAGAATACACACTTTGTCATCAATAATTATCTGGGTGTCATAACTGAAGATCTGCCACAACACCTACAACTCCAAAACACAGTGTGCCTCTGTCATGTGGTTAATGTTTTTATTATTCATTACTACACTAAATTCCCTTTGTAACAATCTAAGAGGGTCTATACAGTGCCACACATAATGGATGTACAAAGTTCTCCAAGCACTATTAGATGCTGGAAAACGTAAAAGAGCAACAGAGTAAATGAAAACCCATGCCATATAACTTTCTGTGTACTCATGGTTAGACCTCATAGAACTGTGTGAATTCCTTATTGTTTTAAAGAGTCCTTTTTGAAACACATAGTCCATTTACAGCTTCAGTGTTCATTCGGGACTATTTCTGAATAGAGGAGAACTTCAGTTGGTCACTGGTACTGTTTTAAAAATTTTCTCTTTTCCAACATTCATTTAAAAGAAGAGGTTTATTCATTGATTCAGTTAATTCACCAGGGATAGCTGCACAGGAGAAGTCACTGAAAGCTCCAATTCACTTTAATTTGTCTATTTGCTTACAATCTGTATTGGAACGCAGCACCAAACAGACAGAAGTTTTTTTATTCATGAACATACTCTTTGAACTAAGTACATTTGAAAATACACATTTAGTTCTGTGACCGTGTACAGGTTCTGGTTCCAGTAAAAGATAGGCACAGTTCTTTGTTGTAAAAGCACTGCAGAATGAAGTTCTTTGTGGGCTCAGAGTGGCAGAAAGTGGAAATATAAGATTCTGTGATTCACACCACAAGGGCATTGACTCCTCGTGGAGTTGCTGGGCTTCTGCTCAGAGCTTGCTGTTGGAGTGAACTCTTCTGATGAGACTGACATTAAATAAATAAATAAACAAATAAATCTCTGTGAATTCAGTCAGAGCTGGTGTTTAAGTGTTTTCCTGATTCATGCCATGAGAGGGCTAGCAATCCAAAGAAATGACCATAGAACGTTAAGAAAACAGGGAAGAACATTCAACATGAAACTCCAGTAGATACTACATTTAACACCAGCTCTGCCTATAGGCAAAGGAATGACAGAAATACTTATTATGGCATTGATTTGGCAGGGTGCACTTTTGTCCAGAAATTCAACACATAGTTAAAATCCAGGTAAATTCCAGAGTCCAGTTTGTACCTCTGGGTTGCCACCTATATTCTAAACTCTAGTGGTCTAAAGGACACATGGGTTTTTGCAAGG
The DNA here is from genome assembly GCA_013399855.1 of Oxyruncus cristatus. Lineage (NCBI taxonomy): Eukaryota > Metazoa > Chordata > Aves > Passeriformes > Cotingidae > Oxyruncus > Oxyruncus cristatus. Next base: position 560,003 of record VXAY01003232.1, on the reverse strand, counting down.
CTCAAGCTGCCACAGCTGCCATACAAAACTTCTCAACTCTACCTTGAATCTAAGCAATGGATTTACCGTAAGGTGGTCCACTTGCTAGAGGTGTGAGGCAAAATTGTTCATCCTCAGCTGAGTTGATGCTTGCACAACATGATCCTGCCTATCTGACCATGCAGGGCCTCTAGAGCATTCCTTTACTCTATTCCATGGGTTAGGAATTAGTAAAGCCCTTACTAGGTGAGTGATCAAGTGGGTCCTTCTTGCCCCAGAAACAACAGATTGCAAATTGGCCCAGCTTTATATTTATTGGCATAAGTCCATGTATGAGCCATCAAATTACATAGCTTCCTCTTTTTTCTTTTTTTTTCCAAATACATGATCCACAAAGCAATGACATCTTAATGAAGTTGTGTATACCTTTTTTAGAAAACATCTGTTGTTTGATAGATCTCAAATATCATGTATTTCTCTATCTCATAGTTTAGTTTTCTATTCTTTCATTTTTGCAAGCAGAGAATATGAGCGATATTTGCTATATAGCATATGTGATCATAATATTTGATACATAATTCTCTGAATGACAGATGTCATATTAAAACCACTAATTATGACCTGAAGTATAGTTACAAAATGAGGTACCTGTTTAAATAAATGAGCACTGCTGCACTTACTTTTATTTTATTTCTTTGTTTTCCTTTGGCTGAGGAAGCCTTTCTGAAATAAAAATTTATAAATGTAAAATATGCATTAAATGTAAAGCCCTTTGTCCAGTTTTCCCTTTTTTTTCCCCCAAATTATATTACATGACATGTATTATGTGATATGTGTCCATCTAATTCAACAGCTTGAAGAAATAAACAAGCTTTCTTAGTCGGGCTTAACCCTGTTAATATTCCACAGTTTGTGGAATTACTGTTCCACCGGATTTTTTCTCTGGATGTTAAAATAAAGGCCTTCTTGTATATAAATGAAATATTTGTAGTTGCAGAAGGACACAATAATTTCCTAAATATACAAATTAAATAATGACTGTAGTCTTGCTTACAGTACAGAAAAGATGGGATTAAAAGTGCCTTTGTACCTGTGTGTCCCAACTGATGTGTCAATACAAAGTTACTACTATTAAAAGAAAACTCCTGCATTTCTCTGCAGCCCTTCAGAAGACAGCAGGGCCAGAGAAGTTATGTATGTCCTTCTGATAATCTCTTTCTTTTATCAGAAACATCTCCTCTATTTTTGAGCCCTTGAATAAATTACAAGTATAAATTATTCAAACTGTTTGGGGGGTTTTTTGAAGTTAATTTTTTGAAGTTTTCCCATACTAACTGAGTACCAACACTCATCACAGTCACATACAGTTGCTCCCTCACTACTGGGCTGAATATGACTGTTTTGTTTAAGCCTGTGTAGTGAGAGTAATTGTTCTAGGAGGTTTTTTTCCTTGGTAATGGTGCCAGTTCCCATCCCATACCCACTGACTCCTCTTCCCTATTGAGTTCCCTGGGCTATGCCAGCCGCCTGGAGCTGCACACTGCGTTCGATGGATAGACGGATGGACAGATATATGGAAAGATGAAAATGAATGCATGAATGAATGAATGAATGAGAGAATGAATGAATTACTGTCTTGATACTTCACGTTGCCATGTCTGCACTAGTGTCGTCCTCGGGAGTAAGCAAAGAGAACAGTAGAGGCATAGACTGTGGACACCAGTAATAGAAGACAAGGGCCATCTCACCATAGCTATCGTTTTCACCCATTAGCTACGCTTTTCCCAGCATTTTCGATCAGCATATCTAATAGCATGAATATTTGTGTATCATACCTCTTCATGATGAGAACTTCAGGACTTTATTTACTGCCTTACCTCCCAAATAGCAGGGTAATTTTGTGCTTATGCAAAAAAAAGTTGCAAACATAAAATGAGTACACTCCTAACTCAGTGTTGTTCTGGAAGCTTGTATGAGACAAAGCAACAAATATAACTGACAGCTTATACATTCACTACTTCAGAACTCCTAGCATTCAAATGCAGTCATCTGCAATGCCTTGGTTTCAATTCAGAAGTTGCTGATCTCCAACAAAGCCCAAAAGCATAACCTGAAAATACAGTATTTTCTGAGTATGCACTCCTAAGTCCAGGCAGCATCATGAAGGGACAAGTATTAGCCAGCTCAGCCACACAGAGATTGACATACCTGTTGTGTTCTTTGCCACAGGCAAGACCGAGTTAATTATATCCATGGAAAGGTAAGCTTCTGCTGTTACATGAGGGCAGAACACATATGTCTAAACTATTGTTAATACAGGTGTAAAAGAGACATTTCTTGCAGGCAGAGTTTGACCAAGCAGATGGAAGGAAAGCATTCCTTCAGAATTAGCTTAGTCACCTTCCCTGCAAGTTTAAATTTTAACGAAATAAATGATGAAGAAAAATTGCTATACAGTGCAACAGGCATGAAGGTCAACATAAAAATGAAAAGGTGGCACAGAAAATCACCATTTTCTCATTTTTATCCTAGTTTGATAATTGGGTAAGAAATAAGCCTGACAAAATATCTTTTCCTTTGGACACCGAGACAACCCTTGCAGTTGTAAAAAAGATGATCTAAATTATGCCATTGGCATAAATGAATCAAAAAAATCATGATTAAGTGTAAAAAAATGCAATTTATGAGTACTAGCAATCTGCAGTGCTGTTAGAAAAGGTAACAGCAGGTACTGCTATTCAGTCAGAAAGGGCAGAGTGAGATTATTACAGCCAGGAAGGGAGTGAGGTTGTGTCTATGTAAAAGCAACACAACAAGGAAAAGTGCAAACTGAGACTACTTCCTCATTTTATCATCTTTAGAGAATCAACTTAAAGAGCTAAAACATATAGGTTTCTTTGATACAGCAAGGACTATCTCAACTTTGAAAAAAACCCACATTGTTATGAAGCTGATAAATGACATATTTTATATATATGGCATTCTTATTGTTTGCTGTTATTATTTTACAAGTATCATGTGAGTAACTGCCTTTGCAGCATGGCAGATGAGGATGTGATCCAGCTCTGAAGATCGCAAAGTTTCTTTTCTTCAAAAATGTGGAGTTCTTTGGGATATCCCACTGGAGCTCAGGGAGGTCAGACAGCCTCTGACTATCTGCAGCAACCTGAACTTCTCACCTCCTCCTCCCTTCAGCCTCTACTCATTTTGAATAGAGCTAAAAAGTACATCTTTTAGGGAGGGCTCATCCAGAGGCACTTAAGAACTATTACTTTGATAGTTTAGGGGTTTGCCCTTCAGTAAATTCACTGAGCTAAGTACACTGTATACATCTAACATACAATCTTTTTATAAAGTGAGGAGCTGATGGATTTCAGCAGCTTCCAGAAATGGTACAACAAAATGTGAATATTGCAAGGAAAGGTAAAAGGGAAAAAAGATGTGACTTCATATCATCCTGCCAATTAGTGTAAACAGGATGTATGTGGTCTTGTTCAGCATGTAAGCAGCCACTGATTTCTTTCCTGTATTATTCCTGTCAGGTGCTTCTGTTCTCTGTCTTACCGAGATAGTAAAATGTCAGTTACTGTATTTCTTTCTTTTTCACAAAAATCAGTCTCTCAACATGAATCATCAACCTACAGATGAATCATTTCAAGCATATGGCTTTAAAGAGTCCACTGGAAAAAAAGTGACTTTTAGAATCTCGGCCATTATGTTTTTTAAATTGTATTTTACCACTTAACATAATTTGCATTGACTGACAATGCAATATCCATTGCTTGATTTGTTTTCTACATCAGTGTGAAACAAAGTTTCTGCTCCAATATTATTGTTAAGCAAACGTTTCCAAACCTGTCATAAATGCTGATATGAATGACCAGGCATTATTCCTCAGTGTTGCACAACACTGTTTTAAAGTATGAACTAGAAATGCATGTATGATCACCTGTTCTGTTTTCTCTGTATTTCTCTTCAGTGATCGCTTGTGCGAAATTACAGATTATCTCATAGAAAGTTTATTTGTTAGTATTTCAGACAGTTGTCTTTTTCCTTACCTAATAATCTTAGGCTTTTTATAAAGGAATCAGTCCACTGCCAAGACAGGTATCAGGAACCACAGTGACTACTGAATCAATTTTCGTGACACGTTTTGTACTTTAAAACAAGTATTGAAAGTAGCCTGGACTTTTCTCTCATTGTGAAGGAATTTCTTTCTATTTGTAATTTCCTGCCATGAAAGATTTCATGCAGATAATGGTTTTCAAAGAATGTAATTGCTTGCGCAATTTGAGAGGATAACTTACTAGTTTTTGTTTCCTGTCCCAATCAAAGAACAATAAGGAAAGCTTAACAGAAACCTAGCTAATTTACTGCTTTATCCATCTGCTGTAGCAAAACAGAAATGTTAACTTAGTATTATAGAATATAACTTATATGAACTCAGACAAAATAAATTTATTAGTCACTGACTTGCTTTCTTTATCTTCCATGTTACATATTCTCAGAATACTTCAGATCACTGGACGGGGCTTTATGTAGTGATGGGATTTCTAGAACAGTGCTTCTGGTCAGACTGACACACAGAGGCATATGACAGATGTCAGACTTCAAAACAATTCTGGTTTATGCTATATTTCTGTCAGTCACAAACACTGAAATTAGATTTTTAATTGTATGATCAATAGATGCACAGTTAGCTCTATAAATATACTATGTATTGTTATTTTCATAGAAAAGTATTTGTAAACCATAAGTGTTTTTGTATGCAAAATGTGTTCCCCTCAGTTTCAGATATTGCTCTTCAGTGAATAGTTTCACAGGTCTACTTCTGGAAAATCAAAGAGAATTATGAAAAGGAATTGCTCATGGATTTCAGTTCTGCATTTGGGTTTCATGTGAGTCGTTTTTCAATTCCGCAGCCTTCAACACTTCATTAATATTCAAGAACATTTATACAACAAATCATGGCCTCTAAACACTTTATATAAAATGTTAATATAATCAAACATCTACACACTTTATCCCCGGGTACTACCCTGTAAATACACTGTTATATTTAGTGGAGTGTTTTATTGTGATGATAGTAATTTCCTAAAGGTATACTGGCATTATTAATATGTATTTGCATTCCAAACAAATAGAGAAGGTCTTAGCTGGTTAATAATAAGGAATTAATATTAAATTCACCAAGACTCAATTTTTATTTTCAAAGCAGTCTTAGTCTAGGGAATCACAAATTATTCAAGTAGAAAAACAGAAGTGATGTTAATAGGAGTAACTATAAGACAAATTGAAGGAAAAAATTAACAGATAAAATAGCAGAAAGAATCACCAATTATTATTCATGCAAGCTTTGTTTTATTATGGTTATGTACTTTGTATCAGCATTCCTCAGTACTAGAGACTGGTGAAATGTGCACATTAATAGTAGAGTTTCACACTTAGCCAGGCTTTCTGGAAAAAACTTTCTAGAAACACAAACTGAAAATAGATTGATACACAATTTCAGCTTTTGAGGCAGTGTTTTTACCTTCTTGATGTAGAAAAAAAGGTCCTATGACTGTGAGAACTACAAATCAGCACATGTTTGATTTCCAATGTGTTTAGAGTTTGGTGGTATGGAGCATCTAAATGTTTTCTTCTCAATGGGAACCATGAAAGATGTGAGGAAGGAAATCTTTCCTTCTCCATTTTCGTTTCTGATTTTGAGCTTCTTATTTCCTTCCCAAATGATTTCCTTCTGTTTCACAAAATATTTTCTATAAATTTCCATTCCCACTAGACATGTGGTGGATGATCTGCTGTCATTAGCCCATCAGCTTTCCTTTCTGCTGGACTTCATACTGTCCTCTCCCCAGGTCATTGCACTGCTGCCTCTACACACTCCCCAAAGGGAGAAGCTGTGAGGGAAAGCAGGGGAATTTACCACTCCCTCCATAGTCATAAAGGAGGCAGAAATACATGTGACTCTGCACAGCCAGCCAGTCGGCGTTTCTGTTTGAGCCCTTTTGTCAAAGGGCAAAGCCACCATAGCAGGGGAAACAGCTGCCTTTGGCTGGCTTTCCAGAGGATCCGGGAGAAACAGGGGAGGTGTCAAGCAGGAGTCTGTCCAAATCCTAAATAGATTTATTGAGGGGTCTGAAAGTTCAGACTCATGAGACCTTCCCAGTGAACCTGGCCTAATTGTAGCCTGGGATTTTATCAATTACCATCAATGGTGGGTGCCATAATCTGCAACAGAGGCAGGTATGATATGCATGTCCTCATACTGGGAACTAACAGCTGTCTGCATTCATATTAGGTCTTTTTCCCTAGAGAATCATCCCATCCTTCTATTCAGAAAGACTGAATATGTTATACTCACTATAGGCAGAAAAACTCACTTGTAAGCATAATACAGTGCTTGACTCATTGAATATAAACCAAGTTTGCAAACGGTGCTTTAGAAGAATTTCTACATTAAAACTCCTTCTTTCCTAAACCCACAACTTTCCACAGCATTTATCTTTGAGATCATCCACACTTCCCAAAGAAAGCTCGGGGTTGGAGTCTTTCCCTTTGTGTTAACCTCTGTTACATCTACATGATCTGCATGGAGTAAAGCTTTCAGAGGTCTCTCTTCTGCTCATTGCCCTGTCTGTGGTATTGTATTGGGTTTGTTTGTTTGGTAGTGGGGTGGGAAGGGCTACAAGGGGCAGCTTCTCTGAGAAGCTGCAACAAACTTCCCCCGTGTCCAAAAGAGCCAATGCCAGCCTGTTCCAAGACAGAACCCCCACTGGCCAAGGCCAAGCCCATCAGTGATGGTGGAAGCACCTCTGGGATAACATATTTAAGATGGGGGAGAAGTTGCTGCACAAGAACAGCCAGAGAGAGAAGTGAGAGTATGTGAGAGAAACATCTCTGCAGACCCCCAGATGAAAAAGGAGAGGAGGTGCTCCAGACACTGGAGCAGAGATTCCCCTGCAGCCTGTGGTGCAGACCACAGTGAGGTAGCCGTGTCCCTGCAGCCCATGGAGGTCCACAGGCGAGCAGTGACCCACCTGCCACCTGTGGAGGACCCTACACCAAAGTAAGTGGATGCTAGAGGGAGGGTGTGACTCCATAAGCCCATGCTGGAGCAGACTCCTGGTAGGACCCGTGGACCTCTGGAGAGAGGAGCCCACACTGGAGCCATTTTGCTGGCCAGAATTGTGACCCCACAGGGGACCCACACTGGAGAAGCCTGTTCCTGAGGGACTGTACCCCATGGAAGGGATCCATCCTAGAGCAGATCACGAAGAACTGCAGCCCATGGGAAGGACTCACACTGTAGAAATTCATGGACACGCAGTCCAGTTTGCTGAGACAAGAATGGAATTTCAATTCCACAGCTAGACAGGACGAAGATGGGAACTGTAGGAAAAGTTTATGAACAGCACAAACTACACACCACTTTTCAAATTAATGTTGCATAATTGCAGTAAAGTGTGCCAGTTCCCTCAATATAATACGACATCTCCGGGATGGGAATCTTCAGCAACAGCTTCTCAGTGACCTGTACTCCACTGTGCAAGACAGAAAGCTGATTCCCCTTGAATCTTTTGTAGATCTCTAATGTTTTTGGTGACCAAGAGAGTTACATTGGCCCCTTTCCCAAAAGCTCTTGAGAGCTGTCTGGGGGAGGTGATCTGCATAGCTTCCACAGCCGTCAGAGGCAGGGCAGCATTCCTCTGCTCCCAGCCCTCACCCATCTGTCCTCCATCAGCTGGGGGATACTAAAATAAATTGGGAGTGGGCTGATGCAGAAGCAGTATTACAGAAGGTATGTCCTCCACATGAAATGTGTAAACAAATATTTGGAAGAGCTAAAAATATGAACAAAGATGCCTCTGTGGCACAACAATGAACTTTAAAAAGTCCACAGCACATGCTCTACACACAGTTGTTAAATAGCAAAGTTAAATTGCTAAATAAAATTAAACAACCAAAGCTACAGAATCTTCAACCTCAAGGTAGCATCTTCAATATCAAGCTTTTAGTTTAACATCTTGCTCAGTTTTGGTGTAGCCTCACTTGAGTAATATATTAGATACATAAAAAACAAATATTATTCCAAAGCATCCAATGAGAACTTGCTCACACTCCTGCATCATGTTTTCTTTTGGTCTGGCCTTTTCTACTGAAAAAAAATACGGCTTACATCTGTAATATTGCTCAAAAAAGTTGGAAGCATTGCTAGAGGTGACTGTATCTGCCCTGAGTCATGTCTAGTGCTAAACACTTGAAAACTTCCTGCCTCAGCACCAGTAGTCCTGCTCTCTCACTATACTCAGTAAAAAGTCAGTAAGAAGCACAATGTCAGGGCAGTGCTACAACATTTTTATTTGTCTGGTCTCTAATACCGCCATTTTTCCCAATTCAAGCACACTAACTCATATCCTGTTGCTCTTGCTCTGTCCAAGACCTTCTGATCCTTATGACTCTTCCCTTGGGCTGACTCTCTGCCCAGTCATGTGTCATGAGCAGACTCTGCTCCCTCGCCCTGGCCAGAGATGTGCATGTGAGGAATGAAGTCACTCCCAGCCGTTACTGGTCTCTGCGGCACACAGCTCTTCATATTTCTTTAGCCCAAACTCTTATTTTACACTAGTGCTCTCTGCCAAGCTAGTTCTTTATCTGTGCAAATAATTTACCCTTACAATATTTAATTATCTACTTCATAAAGAGGTCTTTGACAAGCTTTTTATGAAGGTTGTAAGGCAAAAGGGCACTAAAAGACCAGGCAAATTAGGAGCACAGTTACTCAGCTGTATTTTTCAAAAGCAGTCTGAGTTGTCAAAGAAGAGCTCCTTTCTGTGACTTTCTGTAAATTATCTCCAGGTAAAGTCTGACTTTCTGGAGGTTTCTTGAGTTTCACTTTAGCCAGTACCTTGCTCTCTTTCCTTTGTTCTGGTATGACTTTCTTTAGCAATGAAGAATTGAGATGTTAGTGATGGGTTTTGTTTGCCTGGTCACAGCCATGTAGATGTTTAAATCCTTTTCCTCTGTTAAAATTTGATATGTTTCATTTTCTAAATATTTCCTTTAGCAGCTGGAAAGCAATTGCATGCAGACCATTATATTATATAACATTAGTCATTCCAGCTACCAAACAGTTTTCCCAATTAAAAGGATTTCTACTCCTCATGAACAATACTGTTTATTTCAGGTCTTCCCCTCATTTTTGTCAACAAGGATACTTTTGGATCAGTCCTCCTCTGCTGCCCCCATGGCATCTCCTTCCCCCAGCTGTTTGTTTCTCCTTTTCAGAGAACTCATGAGGAGAGACAGAAGAACGTGTTCCCACAGCACTGCTGCTTCTCTAAATTGTTATCAATGCTCCACACTCCTACAGGGTCACATTTACTCAGCATAGCACATGCTACCACCAATGTGCATGGGAAAACTGGTCACTTGGTCTTCTGCCTTCAGAAAAGTCGAATAAAGTTTTCATTTGTTGCTTTTTAAAAAGAGGTCAGTGATAAGTCTAACAACAGGATAGTTTCCTTTTCTCTTCTTAAAAATATGTTTCATGAGTTATCTATCTCCCTATAAGCCCAAACTTTCTTCATTGGAAAATTCCTGTTTCTGAGGCTGACCACTACACCTTCTATTTCCAGTTTCCCGTTCTTGCCCTTTTGATCTATATCACAATTATAATACCTCTTTATGATTACTGCTTAGACCTCCTGTGTTGTTTTTCTCAATATTGATTTTTCTTCTTCTGAGAAATGAATGTACACTCTTTTTTGTTACCTGAAAGCCATGCCTAAGGGAGTATATTTTTATAATGTATATTTATGCTTATATGTATGTATTATTTAATAATATGAATCCCTCTGTAAATTACTGGTTTATGTCCAGGTAGAACATAGAGGAATTTTGTGTGCTTACATTAGCCAGGCAAAAAGTCACAAAACCCCAATAAGAATTCAGTTCGTGGTTCTCCCTGACCACCCATGTGAAATGCTAAAAGAAACAAAATGTTCTTTCATTTTTTCACTTTTGTTATAGTTGCTATTGTGGTAGATAATCAGTCTCTGCAGGCCTGTCGTTTCCCCTCTATGATCGATGGGGGAAGCAAGTGAGACCAGGGAATTCCTGGAGCTGGTACAGGGGTGTACAGGTCTGTTCTGGGGCACATCTTCCTTAGTTTTGCTTGACAGATTTTCTTTTTGGAACTGTCATGACATACTATCTCACGTCAGCCTCACAAATCTGCCTAACAAGTCAAATAAAATACAAAGTAATTCCACCCATGATCAAGTGTGACCATGGCTGCCACAGATTTTATCATAGCTGGATTGTGTTTGACAATGTTTATTACATCATAGATGTGGATAATTGCTATGTTTCTCTCCTATGGAGAACCACTGCTCTTGATTGCTTTGTGATACAACACAGAATAAATCTTCCTTACTTTGACTCTGGGCTAGCAACAGCTATAGAGACACTGATCTGAGTCGAGGTGGAGTGGTCAATATTGTCACTATGTTCATTAACAAATCACTGAGATTTTTCTTATGCTCACAACAGATAGTACAGATTGATTTTCAACTTTACATAGAAATTAAAAATATGATCTGTTGATTATTGAATAAAGAGACAGAGCCTTCTAAGGAAAGGCCTTTGCTCTGGCCAGGCGCTCCTGATTCATTTGCCGGGCCTTATAACAAACAATAACCCAATAACAAATAATGCAGTGTAATTCATTGTAGCTGAATAATTGTATTGTACTGTAAATGAAAAAAAAAAAAAAAAATTTTGGACTTGTGGTCATGGTGATAATTAGAATTTAAATGTAGAAGTTCCAGTAGCTAGGATTAGTAATATTTGAGTGCTTGGGATTATCTCCCCCTCTAGTGGCTGGTTTATGCAAAAATATGAAAACTCAGATTTTACAGATTTACTATAATTTTTTGGAGGGTTCATAGAGTCTTTTAGGTCAGATAGAAGTGAACAAAGTGCCATGCTGGATTTGAGTAAAAGGGTGTTAAGGTAAATGAGAATAAGATTTGAAATTCTCTATTTTCTTAATACCTTGACAGTGATTTGGATACAGAATCACAGAATGAGTTTGGTTGGAAAAGACCTCTGAGATCATCAAGTCCAACTTTTGAATCCAATATGTCACAGTTTAACTCACAAAACCATGAACTTTTGTGTTTGGATGTGTACAATAATGTATTTCTTCTGTCCCACTGTGATCTTATACTTTTTTATTTGGTACTGTTCAAAATTTTTCTTCATTGCTTTACAAAGCCATGGTAGGTGTTGTTATGGGTTTTATCCATGCTGGGTGAACAGTTATTACTGCTGCTGTATTGCTAGGGGGAGATGAATGGATTTCAATACCACCAAGTGAGGCAGGATCCACTGATGTGTTACTTTCGTGTTACCATGTCAGAAGACTTACCTGCTGTCCCAGATCGTACCTTAAAAGTGTTTGGATCCTAAAACATTATCACTGAGAACTAAGCCCCTGCAATTATAATACAGAATTACACAAAAACACCACAGAGCTCAGTAGCAGTAAGCAAAACAAAGAACACAGTATAATTGTTCAGGAAGGAAATAGAGAGCAAAATGGAAAATGTAATTACAACACTGTATAAGTTGTTTGCCCACATCTTGAATATCCTGTGCAATTATGGTTCTTCCATCTCAAAAAAGATATGTAAGAACTAGAAAATGGAAGAGAAGGGCAGTAATGTGATCAAAGCACTAGAATGGCTTCCATAAGGAGAATGGTTAAATTTGCTGGAGAAGGGGTGTTTCTGCAGAGCAAGATATGGTAGAAGTCTACAAAAATATGAGTGGCATGGGGAAAACAGATAGGGATTGAATGTTCACCATGTTTTTCATATCAAAACCAGGTTCAAAACAGATAGTTGAAAGATATTCTTCATGTAACAGGCAGAAAACCTGTGGATCCCTTTGCTGAACAACACTGTGGATTCAACAACTTTGCATGGGGTTAGTGGGAGGCTAGAGAAGGATTTGGAAGAGACTTCCAACATGATTTTCTAAGCATGGTCTTGGCCTATTCCTGTCCCAAGGGAGGTGCCCAATGCCAGAACTGGGGCTGCCTCAGTGCCCCTCAGCTGCCCAGCTCCTGGCTGAAGCAGCAGGATTGCGTCTGGCTGCCAGGCACTGCCATCACCTTCCCAGGGGGCCCCTACTGTCCTGGCTGATGTGTCATGGTGGCACCATGACAGTACGCTCTAAAAATTGCCTAAACTGAAGATGGTCAGAGCATGGGATACTATTATGCAAAAGTATCATATAAGCTTGCCCTCTTCTTTTCTCTCCCAAAGTATCTTGTGACCACTTTTGGAACCAGAATATCAAGATCCGCAAATACTCACAAAAACATTCTCCTGGATTTATTTAGACACACAAGTAAGAGCATGATATGTGAATAATCCTTTAATTCCACACAGAATTAGTCAAGCTACAGCTGGAATGCTGTTTTTGCTATAACTGAGGTTGGGAACACTGCTGTGCTTAAACTTTCATATAGCTAATACCTGTAAAAATGCATGTTAATCTTCAGTTATGGAAACCTGTATTAGTAACTATTTCAGTGAACTGGTTTTCTATTTTTTCAAGTATAATTTCTTTTTAACAGTCTGAAATTCAGAAGAAATTTTTGTACAAGTTGCTTTGGACGCCAGTTCTGTCATGCACTTTGTCATTAGTGGAGCTGAGGGAGATGCTAGGGGCACTAGGTGACTGCCCAGCAGGTCCACCTGAAGGAGCTGACTAACTTGAGTGTTGACAGGAGTGGAGGGCTACTGAAGGCAGATGAAAGGAGCTGATTGAGTGACAGGTAGGCTTGAATAACTGACTGAGGTGAATAGTGTCAAGTAAATAACTGATGTGACCGAAGTCAAAAGTGGCATGAGAAAACTGAGGGACCAAGGTGTAATGACTTAGATGTAATGGAGACTGAAGCTTTCTGAGATATTCTTGAACATACTGACCTATATAGCCCCCTATATACTAAATGTAAGTACTAATTATGTTGCTGAAACAAGGTTATGCAGTGGCATGACTATCAGTTCTAAAAGTCTGAAAATTTTGTGCCTTTGTCATATTTCAGCATGGATTTAAGAAGGGGAAGTTGTACTTAAGCAGCCTAACAGTTGGGTACACACTGAAACACAGGAAATTCCACTAAAGCAAGGAAAAAACCCCCTTACCTTGAGGGTGTTCAAGCAGTGGAATGGGGTGTTCAGAGTTGTGGAGTCTCCATCTATGGAGATATTAAAAACTTGACTAAAGGACATAGTGCTGGGCAACCTTTCCAGGCTGATCGTGTTTTAAACAGTGATTGAACTAGATGATCTCCAGAGATCCTTTTCAGCTTCAGCTCTTCTGTGGTTCTGTGTTACAGTGGCACCTTCAGTATCCTCAATTATATTAAAATCCCCGTGAGATGTCTTTGCAAAGATTTGTTTGTCCTGAAAGTTAAAAAAGAGTAATATGGAGAATATCAGTTCTAAGAATGAGCAAAGATGTCTCTAATAAGCAAACTGTGGAGGGATAAAATAAGAAGTCATGAAGAATGAGTAAAAGATAGAGTAAACAAATTGTGTGAAGCCTAGGGAAGATCAGAATGTTTAGTAACTTTTTCTTTGGTCTTTATAAAGTGCTATATCTGACAAGACTGTAAAAAATAATAAAAAGAACAGAAAAGCATAAGATTAAAAATACTGTGAAATATTTATACAATTTAGAGTTATTCAAATCAACAGGAAGTTAAATATAACTTTGAGTCCTGAGAACAATCTCCCAAACAAGATAATTTTTTTTGAGCACTGCTTAACAATGGGCAGAGTCTCAGGGTCACACCTTTCCTTAAAAATAAGGGATGAAGAATTTTCAAGACTATTAGAACCAATTATTATGCTATCATTTACCAATAGTTCAGGGGACAAGAATGGGAAGAAAATGTACCACATGGATTTTAAAAAAAACTTTTGTTCAAATCAATCCAAATCAATCCTGACTGTCCAGGACATTGTTTGTGAGGGAACGGAGAATTTGTATTCACAAACAATACCTGGCTGGGAGAGCCGATCCAGGTGTAGATCAGAGGATGGAAATGAAACTCAAACTAGTTTTAATTAAAAAGTTGAGCATGAAAAAAAAGCTCAGAAATTCAGGAAAGTACTCAAGAAAGTCAAATTAACAAGTATAAAAGGGAATAAATATCAATATGCAAAAGTGTATCAGAAAATTGTATGTGAGACCCCATGGGGGACAAAGTGATTATTGAACAATCCAAAGTAAAAAAAAAAAAAATGTCTGGCAGCATTTTAAAAATTTCTGTTCAAACCATCAGTAGAAAACTTTCTTTTCTGCCTTGTGACTTCTAAGGCCAGTGGAGGAGTTTTATGCCGAGTTTTGCGTGTCATATTTTGGCAACAGTACAGCAAACTCGAAAATCATAAAGAACAGAACCTATGAATTCCAAGGAAATGATGAAATATATAGCTTTTGTCTGAAACAATTCGCTTCTTTCTAAACGAGAAAAAATTGAGGGAGAAAACATTGAGGGAGAAAAAATTGAGGGAGAAAACATTTCCGACCGAGGGGCAGTGAGCGAGGGGCAGTGAGCAAGTGGCTGTGTGGGTTTTAACTGCCTATCAGAATTAATCCACAACAAACACATTAAAAACTATTACTATAAAGGTCACTTTTTATGCCTAGTTACTGAAGGATAGATGAGAAAAAGTGTACTTTGAAGTAATAATTGATATCAGTAAAAGAAAAATAATGAAATGGGTAAAGGAGAACTGGACCATGCCCCCGGGAGGTTTGTGTAGACTTTGCCTTCCAGAGATTTTTAAGAATAGGTGGAAAAATCATGTTAGGGGATGATTAGGAATTGTTGGGCTGAGAAATGGGTTTCTGCAGGTCTTTTGCAGCCCTGTAGGCATGTTTCCATAAAAAACTAGGAGGAGACTAGCTGGTTTAGAGTTCAAATTACATCAAAAGGAGCAGAACAGAAGTACATTCCGAGGTGAAATAACAACCTCAAGCCTGGGCATTGGGTTTCTTACACATTTTTGTGAAGAATTTCATGTTTTCTGCTCCTGAATTATCTGTGCTCTACTACTCGTATTCCGCTTTCACGTTCCCGTGAATGTGTTAACATTGATTGTGGGTGAACAAAAGCTGCTGATGCCTCAGTGTCAGGTTGTACATATTTAGTCTGTCCTTCATGTATATTTAATCTTAGACAGCTTTCAGTACCTTTGTGTATGAATTGTAACCATTTTCTACAGTGTGATTATCACCGTGACTTGTATCTTCTGTGAGAAGTTAAGGCGAAAGAAATTTTCTTGGGGACAGATTTGTTTATGAACACATTTAGAATTTGATTTATACATGAGTGATCAGTATGTCTAACAGACTGTCAGCGAGCTCTTTATTTTCACTGCTACATTCTGGGAGTGGAGAGTGCTGGAAACCTGATAAGAAGTTGATTCTCTGGTCATCTAAGAGGGCAACCCTCTCTGTGTTATCCAATTAGGAGCAAGGTGTATTATGTGCACCTGTAGCATCCGGCTGTATTAAGTATCATTCCTTTTTTTTTCCCCATGCAGCTAAAATAGCAGCGTTCGAAACTTTTAACTCTCCTGTCTCCCCCAATAATGCCAGGTGTGAGGGCCTCATAAATGCATCCATTTGGGATTTACTGAGAACGAGATGTTAAAGGTGAGATAACGTAGCAATGTCTGGAGTACTAAGGCTGTACCTGATACAAGTTTTCAGCTTTTAGGGCTGTAGCGAGGTGTGAGCGGGGTGGGCCGGAGGGGATGCAGGTGGCGGGGCCTCCCTGGGCCGTCTGGGACATGGCCACTGGGAACGGGCGGGTCTGGATGGTGGGTTCCTCGCGTGTTCGTGCAGCCCCGGGGGAATTTAGCGTCGCTGCACGTTTGGCGTCGGTCTCGCCGTGCGCGGAATCTCTCGGCCGCCCCCAGCAGCGGCAGCCCGTTTCCATGGCGAGCCGGGCCTGGGCTCGGGCTGGAAGGGGAAGTTTGAAAGAACGCCCACCCAGCGGCGGGAGCCCCTCGCCATGGCAACGCCTCCAGGCGATGGAGGCAGCGGCGGGGCAGCCGCAGGGCCCGACCGGCCCCTCTGCCGCCCGCCCCGGCTCCATGACAGAGCCCCCCGGGCCCGCCGAGCC
>VXAY01003232.1:468738-534026 GCA_013399855.1 Oxyruncus cristatus | reverse complement strand
TTTTTTTTTTTGTTTATTTGTATGACATGAAGATATTAGGTGGCTTGTACACTTCTTAGATGTTTTAAGACAAAAAGCATTTTTTGGAATTACAAGCAACCCAAACGCCTACTAGTGCAGGAAATCACTAAATATGTTGAAGTTTTAGTTTTTCTCAGCAAAGCAGTTAAAAATCCTTGCCTTAAAGGTATTAAAGCCTCAGTGTTATTTGACTTTGAAAGCAGCTCAAGGTAATAATGTCCACCCTTAGCTTTGGTTGTTCCCATTCCAGTTTTATCAGGAGAATGCAGCAGAGTAGGATATCCATTTCTCTAAGTTCCTCCATTTCTATTCAGTGTAGATTTTCAAGTGATTTGTAAGTGATCATCACTGTAAAAGACAACTTAAATTGTGAAATTTTATATAGACTCTATTTTGTGGTCTTATGAAGATGAGCATGAAAGTCATGTACTCTTTCAGTGTTTAACCACTAGATGGTAGCTAACTACCATCTACTACTACTAATTGCCCACAGTAAGAGAAACCCCATTGTCAAAGCGGTGCAATGTAACACTAACAAAAAATCATAGAATCTTTGAGTAGAATCATAGAATATGCTGAGTTGGAAGGGACCCATCAAGATCATCGAGTCCAGCTCTTGGCCCTGCACAGGACAACCCAAGAGTCACAGCATGTGCCGAAAGTTTTGTCCAGACGCCTCTTGAACTCTTTCAGGCTTGGTGCTGTGACCACTTCCCTGGGGAGCCTTTCCAGTCCCTGAAAACCCTCCCGTGACTCAGTTTTGTGCCACTTCCTCAAATCCTATCAGGGATCACAAGAGGAAAGAGAACAGTACCTTCCCCTCCACTTTTCCCCTTGTGAGGATGTTGAAGACTGCAGTGAGGTGTCCCCTCAGTCTCCTCTTGTCCAGGCTGAACAAACAATCTTAGACTTCTGGACAGCAGATTTTTGACTTCTTTGAGGAATCTGCTTGGTGTGATCCCATGAAAGATCCCAAAATGGAAATGGGGCTGAAGGAAACTGCTTGACCCGCAAGAAAAACACCATTGGAACACACAGACAGATCATTCAATGTGCAGGAAGGAGGCCTTGTAGAAGGGCAGCATGGATGAACACAGACACTCTGTCTGAACTCAAACATGCAAGCTTCCGTAGAAGTTTGGGATGAAATAGGATCTGGGATGGGCCACCCAGGGAGGATTATAGAGACAATGCCTGACTTTCCAGAAATAGAGTTAAGAAGCTAAATATCAGCTGGAGTTCAAACTGGTGAGGAAGGTGAAGGGAAATGACAATGTAGTTTCTAAGTATACTGGCAGCACAAGAATATATAGACACACTGCTTAGGGGAACAGGGGACTAAGTAGCAAAGAGTATGGAAAAAGCTGAAGTTTTCAGTGCCTTTTTAAACTCACTTTTCATGAGCTGGCTTTGCCCTCTGACTTTTTTAGACTTTCAAGCCTTCTTGCAGAATGCAGAAATGAAGATTGCCCATGGTGGCCAAAGATGGTGGTAGGGAGCACTTGAGACAATTGGATGTATGAAAGTCCATGGGAGCAGATAAGGTGCACCTGAGGGTGCTGAGGGAGCAAACCAATGTCGTTTTGAGGCCCATCTCATCTTTGAAAGGCTGTGATGATCTGGGGAGGTTCCTAGTGACTGGAAAATGACAAATGTCACACTTGTCTTCAAAGAGGAGAAAAGGGAGGATCCAAGGAATGACATTCCAGTCAGCTCCATCTCAGGCCTCGGTGAGGTTGTGGGGCAAACTGCTTTGGGAGCCATTTTATGGCATATGAAGGGCCACGATGATTGCGAATGGCTGTCATAGACTTACCAGCATCAAATCCTTCATGATCATCCTGATTGCCTTCTATGGTGAGATGGATGACAATGTAGACAAGGGTGAAGCACCAGTGGTGTTTTTTAATCTTGACTTTAGCAATGTGTTTGACAAGGTGGCCCATGATATCCTAGGACTCAAACTGGTGAATTGTGGACTGAATAACCATCTGCTCATTTGGGTGGAAAATTGGCTAGGCAAGAGGGCTTCAAGCAGTCCAACTAGTGTCCAGTTGCTAGTGATGTCCTTCAGGGATTGATACTAAGGCTAATACTGTTTAATGTTCTTCACAGAGAACATGAATGATGGAGCAGAGTGCACTGTCTGCAGGCTGCTGCTGATGGGGAAAGGAGGCTCATATGTGTAGACAGGGCTGCTATTCAAATAAATGTGGACAGGTTTGAGAAATGGACTGAAAAGAACTTTAATTAAAGAAAATGCTGAGTCCTGCAGTTAGGATGAATAACCTTGTAGGACAATACAGGCCAGTGGCCAACTTGCTACCTTATCAGGTTTACAGAGAAGAACTGAAGGGTATTTTTCCTCACCAAGTTGAATGGGAACCAGTAACGCACATCACAGCAAAGAATGCTGATCACAGACACAGGGCTTAAATAGCCAGCAGGTTGACAAAGCAAGTTCAGCAGCAGGTCAGCAAGATGTAGAGGAGGCCAGAGTGTGTGATGTATGAGAAGATACCGAGAGAACTCTGCTCGTTCAGCTGCAGGAAGAAAAGGCTAAGGGGAGATCTTATTGCAGCCAATAACTGTCTAATGAGAGGGTAGAGAAAAAACAGAGCTGAACTCTTCTTGAAGGTGTATGGTAATAGGAGCCAGCATATACAAGCTGGAACATGAGGGATTTCAGTTAGGTGGGAACGGTCTTTATGTTGAATGGTCAAACCCTGTTTTAGTGCCAAGCGGTTGTGGAATCTCCATCCTCAGAGATACTCAAAACTATTGGAAATATCTTTGAGCAACCCACTCTAACTGGACTTGCTTTGAGCAAAAGACTGGACTAGACAACTTTCAGATATCTCTTTAAATTCTCGTAATTTTGTGATTCTGTAAGTTATTTGCTATTTTCATTGCTATTCTTGCTATTTTGTGATTCTGTAAGTTATTTTATGAAAAAGCTCCATGATTCTGTCGTGGGTTTACTCTGGACTAATTTTTTCAAACTTTTTATGCAATTGCTATAAGATGAGAGAAGTTTTATACAGACGAAAGAGGCTTTACATGGGGGAATAATATTAAATTTATTACTAGCAGGATAAAAACTAAAGAATAATATATATAACAATTCTAACTAGGTAGAATTATGAAGAAAATTTTATGTATTTACAAAATTATCCCTCCCCCCTGTATCAGTTCAGGAGGAGAAAAGTTTCTTCTCTACTTTCAAGGTTACAGTTCCTCTAAATCAAATTTGCAGCACTCGAAAGTTTTCTTCTATTATCTCTAAGGCGACAGCTCCGATTGGCTGTAGCTGGAAATCTCTCTCTCTCTCTCTCTGCTGCACGTCGACCTCAGGACTGTCCCTGCTCCTCCCCGCCGGGCCAGGACCGGAGGCTGAGGGGTACTCGGGCCCTGTGAGATCCTCCATGGACTGCAGGGACAACTTGCTGCCCCATGGTCTTCACCACTGTTACAGGGGATAATGGCATCCAGTCCATCCCCTGTTTCTTGTGGGGTCCCTTCTCACGGGAGACAGCCTTGGATGAGCTTCTCCAGCGTGAGTCTACCCTCGGACAACAGTTCTTCCATACTCTGCTGTCTTGTAGGGTCACAAATGAATTACACGAGCATAAGGCCCTCACGGGGATCACAAGTCCTACCCAGGACACTTGGTCCAGTGTAGGTTTCTCTCTCCAAGGGCCACAGGTCTCCAGCAAGACTCTGTTTCATCTTAGGCCTCCCACGGAGTTACAGCTTCCTCAGTGCACTCCTCTGCTCTGGCACAGGCTCCGTCATGAGCTGCAGGAGAGTCTCCTGACTCCAAATAATCTTCCACAGGTAGCAGGGATTTTAGTTTTTAAGTCTTTTCCCATGCTGGAAGGGGAGAGGGGGCCCTCCCGGGCCTCTCCTCTCCCCTTTTGCTACATTGGAGGCTACATTGTTCTCTCTTGTTCTCCTCCGCTCTCCTTCGGGCTGGAATTTCCTCTGCGCAACTCATCTTCTCTTCCATTTTCTTAAATATGTCATTCGCAGAGGTGTTACTAAAACTTGTGATTTGCTTTGCTCTGGAAATCTACCTAGTATTAACTATTTTTCAGCCCTAGGGGAGGGGGGGCTGGTAAACCCACAACAGATTCCTAGATGGTTCTTTGAGAGATTTATTTAAGGGATTTTTTTCCTTTTTTTTTTTTTTTTTTAAGAACTTCTATTGCTGCATGGCAAAGTTAAGCCTGTTGGGCTGAGTTTTTACATTAGAAATCACATACATCATGCAAAGAAGTATAGAATCGTAGAGTGGTTATGGGTAGAAGGAACCTTAAGGATCATCTAGTTCTGACCGACTCCTGTCATGGGCAGGGACACCTTTTACTAGACCAGGCTGTTCAGAGCCCCATCCAGCCTGGCCTTTGAATACCATCCACAGCTTCTCTGGGCAAACCATTCCAGTGCCTCACCACCCTGACAATAAAGAGTTTCTTCCTGATATCTAATCTAAGCCTGCCATCCTTCAGCTTTAGGCCATTCCCCTTTGTCCTATCCCTACAAGTCCATGTGAAAAGTGCCTCCAGCCTTCTTTCAGGCCCCCTTTAGGAACTGGAAGGTGCTGGAAGTTCTCCCTGATGCCTTCTCTTTTCCAGGCATAACAGCCCCAACGCTCTAATCCTGTCTTCATGAGAGAGCTGCTCCAGCACTGTGATCACCTTGGTGGCTATCATCTCGACTTGGTCCAGGAGAATGTAAAGAATTCCTCAGTGGTTTGAATATATCCAGGAATTAACTCTATGTGTAATATCTACTAGCATGTTTAAGTTTAAAAGAGAGTGTTGTAAAAGTTTCAGAGAAAACTATGGATGTTTACTTTTACACTATGTGCAATTCTTCCATCTTTCTCTTTCAAACATGTACACACAACCGGATTTGACTGTAGTAGGTGGGGAAAATTGTATGGAGAAATCAGATAACATGGGGAAAATGGTTTTTATTCATGCAATTTTTAACAACATTAAGGTTGTCAAGTGATTTTTAGACATTATTCACACTGGTATGAGAGGAAGCAGAAATATTTAGGGGCTTTCTAAGCCAAAAATAGCTATAAAAATATCTTGATTTTCTTGTTCCTAATATTGGTTATTAGTTTGTTTTTCTTGGAATTTTCAAGAGGACATCAGATCCTATTCTGCCACCGAAGTGGAAAAATTAAGGCTATTTTAAGAAGAAGAAACTTAGCATTCCTTGCTGATGAAAAATTGCTCTTTTAAGTAACCATTGTACAACTGAAAAATAAGTGACTGAATGTACTTGTTTAAAAAACATGGATAGAAAACTCAGTAATTTAGTAGTCTGTAGGTAAAAGGTATTTGAAAGTTGCTTGACTCTTGTTGCTATATATTTAAACAATCATCTGTGACAAGGAAACAAAGATGTCTGTTGACATGAGGATTACTTAAGAAGGCTAAACACAAATCAGATAAGCAGTTATAAAATTGACTTCTGCAAATAGTTATGTTGCCCTTGAGCATGATGAATTGTATCCAGCCGTGTTTGTATGTAAACAGTATCACCCTAACAACACTGTGGTTGGTAGCAGTAACTTTCAATGCCTAACCTATAGGCAGTAAAAACTGGTGGTTAGAGACCTCTCATTCCTAAAGTAGTGCAATTTAGTTTTCAAGCAATTTTAAAGACAGAGATAAGGTTAACAGTTGCTGGTGCTTCAGGTCCTTACTCTATTTTCCCGAGTTATCTTGGTGTTCTACGGAAAAGGAATGAAACAAGTACAAACAAAAGGTTAGGGGAAGAGTGAAAAATAATGAATCTGGAAGCTTGCTCTCTGGTTTAAGGCTTGTTGCTGAAAAACAGTAGTTGATGCTTATACTGAATAGTACGATGTTTAGAGCTGGAAGAAAGCAGCTTTGGAAACGGAGCATTGGCAGAGTGAAAAAGGTAAGGAAAACTGAATTTTGGACTCGGTCTAGACTAGTAACTATATAATTTGAATAAAGGTTTGCCTTGAGTGAGGGGGGGGAGGGTGTAGAAAAATGTCTGTTTTAAAAAAGGTGTAAATGGATAATGTTAGTTGCACAATTTTTTTTGGAAGGCAGATTTGCACTGGGAGATATTTGTGCATTTGACTAGTGGTACTTGTATCTTGCCCGGATTGTTGCAATGGTCTGGTAATGGTATAATTTCACAGATGTTATATTAGTACAATGAAGAGTTTGATGTTAGATCGAGCAACAAAACAGGGGAGGGCCCTGCCACTAAGGAAAATGGAAGTGTCACTTCACCCTTCCCATATTTGTAAGATGGGAATAGAATTTTTAAGACAATACTTAGTATTGAGAAACAACATTAAAATATAGAAGTCATTAAGACCCTTAGACTAATAGCTGTGATAAACAATGTGCAGAGCTCTGATGTTTGAAATTTAATAGTCATCTAAGGGGACAGCCCCAATATTTTAGGGTATGAATTTTTTTGGAAAGAGAAAATAAAGTGAGTGTCTGTTAAAAAATCAATGTGCTTGGAAAGGTATGAAACGGTTTTCAGTTTACTTTTGTGGGTAAATTCATGAGCAAGGCTTATATAACATAAAGCATCTTAGCAAGTTAAAGGAGAGACAGAAGAATTCCATGCTGGTTAAATAAGTTTTGCATAAGACAGTAAATGAACAGTAAAACATTCTTACTTTTTGACTCTTTCACTATTGAACGTCTCAGTAAACTATGGCTCATCCATGAGACTTTGATTTGAGAATGTCTAAATTAAGCAGTGCACAGTATTCTGACAACAAAATGCATAATTTGGTGGACAAATAGTGTTGAGAACAAGTTTTATCTTGTGTAGTTATGACTTGTATCCTAAGTAACATTTGTGCTAACTCCATTCAGGGTGTCTGCAGACACATCAGAAACCACAGTCTGTAATGGAAAAATTGGCAATAGTCAATAGCTGTTTTCTGAGCCTATTGTTTCAAAGAAAGGATCCCTGGAATCTCTGACTTGTGCTCTTTTAGTACCTGCTACTTAAATATATATACTTTTACTCTTTTAGCAGTTAGAAAACTTTTTAAAAAAATTTTAATTTAATCCCCATTTGTTGCTTCAGATTGATGGTGAGATGGTTAGAGTTTAGGCATATGTTAAGACCGATTTAGGAATTTCCCCTTTATCTTGCTTCAGGAGAAGATGTCTATTGGAATTAGTTTCCTGTGCTGACTTCTTGGTATTAGGAACATTAAGGTTTTATGTAACATAAAACAAGCTACTTGTGATAACTGGACTAACCATCAAAGAACTTTTTAGTTAATTAGTTTAGCTTTGGACCTGCGTCTGTTGTGCAGCTGTATCATATGACATTTCTTACCTTCATAACCAAGAGTGGTAAAAGAAACCCAAAACTAAACTTGGCTGCGTTACTTGTGCTGTTCTTTAAATGGAAAACTGAGGTAAAGCTGTGCCATATAAAAACTTGGACAATGCTTCCAGATGTCTAAGTGAGACAGTGTTTATCTCTTGTAAATACTGCTCCTTTTGGATCCTCCCACGTCATGAGACATTAGAAAGAGGCTTTCATTATGACCTTGATCAGAATTGCTGCTATACTTTTCAGGGTTTTCATACATGTTGCTGCATGTAGTAGCCATTTCTCTCTTACCTACATAAATGATAACTTGTGTGTTTTAGCATCCTTCCATCTTCAAGTCATGCTCTTTCAGTGTGCTATGAAATTGTGATGTATGTGCTATAAAACTGCCTATTCTTGAGTAATTTTTTTGTATAGATGCTGTTTAGGCCTGTATATTTCTGTATTGAATCCTGCAGGATGTAAAATATACAAGAACTCCTAGGCCATGATGACTCTGCTGGTTTGAAGTAAGATATGAGGGTAACTAAAGGGGGGAAGGGAAGAATGAGAGGTCGAAGGCTCAATATTTCCTTGTAATTCACTCTCCGATATCCCTAATCCTAAGTAAAGAATATTTTAAAAATGTATTCTTTAGTAGTGTGCAGATTGAAGCTCAGAAGCCAGACTGAAAGACAGTTTCCAGTCTAGCTTTTGAGTGTTTTTAAATATTTAAATTAATTACTTGCTATTGAAAGCACTGAAGTTAGGTTTCCTCTACTTTTTTTGTGGACAATGTGATCCTAAAAGTGAGGTAGAAGTTTCTTCTGGTGACTGCAACAACTGACGTGAAAGTTTGTGATTGAGCAACACTTCATTGGGGGAGGAAGTTTGTAGAAATGGCAGATCATCAAAACAGGGAAGCGTGACAGGCAGGGTATGTTCTTGAATTGCATTGTAGCAACTATCAGGAAAAAACTGCATGAAACTTGCATTAGTTATAGAGATATTCACCATATCAATGCCAATGCCTTCCAAAAGTGATGTGATAAATGCAAGTCCATGTCTTAATCTTTATAAAACTATAGCTTTACCATTTAGTTAATACTTTCCTATTTTCTTTAGGTATGGTTCACTAAATTTACTTTGACTTTAAAAGTTTTGTGACATGTTAATGAATACTCTTGTTACTGGACTTAGACATCAAATATTGCATAATGCTGCATAAACAGCTGTACACTGTAGCTGGTTTAGTTGTTAGACACATTGAGATACAGCAATTAAAGGATTGGAAAGCATTAAAAAAACTGGCAACAAACCTCAGGTCATGACTTTTCAGTTTGAGAAGAAGGTGCTCATGATTTCAACCTACATAAACAGTAACTTGTAGAAGAAATGGAGGCTATCAGCATCTGCTTAGGTCGAGTTTGTAACTAATAACCAGTGTAAGATTAATACCTTGTGTAGCAAAATATCTAGAGATCTATGTTGGAAACACAAGTGGAGTAAAAAAGTAGTCTCTCTGTAGTTTAAGTAAAACAAAATACTTTTTGCTGGATTAAATAGAAATTAATCAGCAGAGTATTGGTTATATTTTTTCTCTTAAGGATGCATTATCAGTTGTGTTCCAATTACCAAAACAACAGTTTTGGGGATTCTAGTGTTATCATCTCATGTGAATGAAGCTGATTCAGCCAAAAATGGTTGTTCTTCGCATGTCTAACTAGGAGGATAATTTCTACTCATATTTAAAAACATGCAGGAGAGGCCAATTCTGTGATGACACTTCACTTTTGGGAAACTGGAGACAATGTTAGGGGATGAGAGAGGTAAAATAGCATAAAGTACTTGTATGAATTAATCTGCTACTGTGTTCTTCAGACATATCTGTGTAAAGAACAGGGTTTGTATGTTTGTCTTTTACATGAAAAAATATTTCTAATGTATTCAGCATTTATGAAGGCATGCTAGTAATTACAAGTTTACCAAATATTTGAAAATTTCTTCAGAAAATAGGAAAGATATTTACGTAAGTGTATAAAGTACATTATGCAGGTCCTATTGGCTCTGCAAAAGCTTGTGGATAAATCAGTCGTGCATACTTTATAGAGCTACTAGTTTTCTCATAATCACTGGGGAAATAAGGATTGAATTTACCACCAGTGAAACATAATGCTAAATTTCTTCTGAAAATGAAATGATCTTAAATCTTGTAATCCACAAGCACAATAATACCAGTAACTATTCCAGAAGGCTATTTTGTCTATAATGTAATGAGGTGTGTTACATATGGGAATTCAATTTAATTAGAAGAGTAGGCATACTGCTTGAAGAATGGTATAATAGCTATAGTTAAGCACATTTGTAAACACTTGTGTATCTTGAGGCTCGTGGTTTGTTTAACTTCTCATTATATTAAAGAGATAATGTATAAAACCCTAGCTTCCTCCAGCAGCATCTGTCTTTATTAGAGAATGGTACAATATCTTCCATGAATAAAAACCATCGGTCAGAATGCTGTCTTGACTTGATGTTCATACGTGACTAGACTGAAAAGCTGAGACTAAGGACTTAGGGTGGTGAAGACAACTTGCAGAATAGCTTAGCTGTACATATAAAACACATTTTTTTTCTTCTACAGAGCCTTTCAACAAATGAGTCTTTTGGACAACATTATTTATGATAGAAATGTTGTGATAAATCTGAAAATAGAACATCAGAAACCAACTGTAAAATCGTAACAGGAGTTGCTTCTAAAATTTTAATTTGAGTGCCATAAAAACATAAATCACAAGCATGGAAGAACGTAATAGCCTTTACTTTTTAAAATAACTTCTAAACTTTCTTTATTTTTGTCTTCAAAATAGATTGTGACTTTTTCATTGTCCACTTTGTGTTTTATAACAGCAAAAGCTCAAGGAAGAGAGGGAGGCTAAACGGGCTCGGCTGGATGGCAGGCATGATTACTTACTGGATACCGTTGCCTCCTGTGTGAATCTGGATAAAGCAGAAGTAGAAGATGCTATTCTTGATGGTAACCAGGTAATCTGATGAGTGTGAAAGTAAAACTCATAGGGTACTTTAGAACTGATATTACCATAAAATACTTGGTGAGATAGTTGTCAGGCTTTGTGTCAGAGATTACTCAAGTCTTCTCACTGAAAAAATATTTTTCAGTATTTTGTAATTAAGTTGAACAAAAACACCCTTCTTTCCAGGATCTACTGTAAAAATATTGATTTTTAAATTGATTAAAGTTTCTACTTTTCAGTGGTTATAGACAGTATGGTAAAACCTGTGACTGTGTTTAATAGTGGAACCACAGTGTGAAGTTTCCCAGCTGAATGTACAGCACATATAGCTTCAAGAGTCCTGTCCACATCAGGTTGCAAGTTATTTTTTCCATAAGGCTGCCACCAGCATTTGTGATCTAGTTTGCGATCTAGTTCAGCAAATTGAAATAGGAGGAAACTGCTTCACAAAATAGAATGAATTATGTGATCTGACTGACTATGTGAGGGCTAACGGAGGGGGTAAACAGTTACAAATTCATGTATTGAGGAAACAGTGCATCAAAGTTGATGGTGAGCATTACAATGGAGATACATTTTGTGGTTTGAAAAGATAAAATTGTTTTCATTTTTAAACGTAGGTAGACAGCAAGTAGATCTTATTTTACTTCCTGACGCTAAAGAAAACATGGTTGTGTTTTTGTTTTTTTTTTTCCTCTTGTATTCTCTTTCCATCTCCATACCTTCAATTTATGCATTCCTATTTTAGTGCTAATATTGTTGAGAGAATGAAGAAAATCCAGTAGAAGACTACCAAGACAGAGAGGAACATAAGGCATATGGAGTATGAGATGAGGGAGAAGAAGAGATTGAGTGCAGTTCTTGAAGGGTAGTTACAAAGATGACAGAGCTGAACTATTCCCAGTGGTTGCAGAAGATAAGAACAAAGACAAAGCCACAACTTGCAAAATGGCCATTAAGAGACCCTTCTTCACCAGGAGTGTAATGCAGCATGGGAATATGTTACTTCATGTCAGTTGTGGAATTTCAGTTCTTGAAGTTTCGGAGACTCAGCCTAGGCAAAGCTCTAGATAACCTGAGCTGTTGTTGATAATACAGGAGTCTGTCCTTGAGATCTCCCAGAGGTCCCTTCCAATATTTCCATGACTCCTTGTGATATGAGCAAATAAGCTGTGCAGAACACTGTTGTACATTTTAGAAAAAAGAATTTGTTTCAGCCCTTGTGCATTCTGTCTCTAAATGGGTTTCTTGGCAAGCTATATTGCCTGAGAATAGCTGTCAGATGAAGAAAATATTGGCAGCTGCTACACTTGGAAAGAGAAAAATGTAATAGTTGTTTTGACCTCATCTTGGAGGGCTCAGCCAAGATTTTTTGGAATAGCAGTTTGTCATCTTGGTGAAACTGAGGCCTGTTATTAATGGAAGAGGGATAATTGTGGCTTTCTTCCTGCTGCTGGTGATCTTTTAGCCTTTTTCCTGTACTAGGAAGCACAAGTGGGATAAGCAAATATTTCTGAAGATGAACTTGAAGAAACCTTTTCTGCTGAAGATAGCTATATAGTTAGGGACTGCATGAAATGGTGACTCTTAGATCTAGAAAAATAATGGATTAGGCCAGACTTTCAAGTGCTGATACCTAGAGCAGCATACTAGAATAGAGCAATAAAGTTTCTTCCTCAGCTGTATGGCCTATATATGAGATCGTGGAGTGCACTACTAATACATGCTTCAGTGATGCTTGATGGCAGCCTTGAATTCATGGAGAACTGTGCAATTGTCCTAAAATACAAACAAATAAAGGCTTCCTCTGTTGCTATGATATGAATCACAGAATCATTCATGTTGGAAAAGACCTCCAAGATCAAGCCCAATCTTTGGCTGATCGCTACCTCGTTAAATAAACCATAGCACTAGTGCCACATCCAGTTGTTATAGAATAATTGCAGTTGTGTGTTTTCTGCTTTGACTTAGTTAGCTGAATGGCAGTAAGAATAGTGTGGTGAGGTATTTCAGTGAGGTGCCACTGTGTTTCCGTAAATGAAGAAGTGTCCTGTGCCCTCAGGTTGAGATAATATACAGCATGTTCAGTAAGTGGTTTCAGTAAACTGGGAACACAGCCTTGCTGTATTGAATTGTGTTCAGCATGAAAATATTGAAACATTTCAATTAAGTAGGTGTGTGCCAGTCAAGGAAAAGGCAACCCAGTTATTTTTTGAGTAGTAGTAACTAGACCTGGTATAATTTTAGTATTGAATCATGGTAAAGTGATGAGCATTTGTCAGACCTTTATGAAAAATCTGAGCAAGTTAAACTTTTCATAGTGGGAATGCTATGTATTATGATCTCAACATGGTTTCAAACAGATAGAGCGCATTGACAGATTCCTGGCCACTGGAGGTCTGCGTCATCTGATGTTCTACTATCAAGATGTAGAGGTAATGGATACAGGTAAAGCAACTTAGGTTCTATTGCAACATGTTGTAGTTGTGCTGAGCAAATGTGCAAGGAAAAAGCAAACAGTATGAGTTTGGTCATACTGGGGCATCAATCTCTGTTCAGGAAATGAGGACTGAGGAAATTATTGAAGCTTATTAGTGCACTTCTGCATATTGCTAGTATGAAGCAGCAAGGTGCTTCCTTGTGAGCTCAGCAAATCTTGTCTGCGGGGCTGGGAAATGTTTTTGAATAGTTAAGAGATGACTTTCACTCAAGGTGAGCAGTGATAGATGCTCTGCCTCCTCTCCTCCAATCATACCACCAGTTGGTCCTAGAAGCTATCCACATTTCTTGGCACACAGTCATCCATCCAGGTGATCCTGTTACATGACAAATGCCTGCATGAGGCCCTCATTGTGGGTAGAAGGGCTGTTATCCCAGAATTCTGTCCTACACATATCCCTTTCCCCAGTGCACCTGCATTACCACGCTTCTTGGGGAAGCCTTCTTCTCACTTCCCTGGAGCAGCTCAGAACCCCTGTGACAAGGACATTCTCCAATTGCCCATGGCTTCTGTCCCAGAGCCTCCAGCGCTGCTGCTGTTGGGACTAAGTCCTTTGTGACTTTTGAGAACCTGTGACTTGTGGGAGTTCACCCCACTTGGTTACCCTGGGTGTACATGAAGAGCCTTATAAGCATATCTGTGTGTATTTGTATAAATGTGTCTATACATATGTAAACATATACTGAGATGAATGTACAAATATGTATTTGTACTTCATGTATTTTCAGTATATATATGTGTCTATACCTAAAAGAGATGAAAAGACTGTTGAATATAATACAAGCAACTTTAATAAAAAAAGTTTAAACACATATAGAAATAAAATTAAATGAAAATACAAACTCAGCAGCTAATTTAGAAATCTGAGCCAGTTTTAACATGCCTGAGCTGAAGTGGTGAAAGTATGATGGAGAGAGTGTGAGGCAAGGGTCTAAACCTAGAAATCTAATGAGAGTTGCCCTCACCCACCCTCAATTAATCAGATACCCTACAGTATGATTGTGGTAGCCTTTGGTCTTTGGGATGTAATTCTAAATGCAGGCAACATGGAAAGCGCTAGAAAAAAACACAAACAAAACCCAAACAAATTCTCAGCAACGTGTGCATTGGTCAATACGCAGAAGCCCCTAAAAGATCATACACACAAGACGGAAAAAAATGAAATGGTTGTGAAGGAGAAGACAGTGGGATGAAGTGAGTGGATTGGAAGCTGCCTTTGTCCACAGCTACAAATATAGAGTTACTTGTGATAGCATCGCAGTGTACAAATTCTGCTGTACATTTTTCATTTGTAGGTGGAACAGAGCTCTGAAAAGAATTGTTTGTGCTGATTATTTAGGGCTGTGGTACAGAGGCTGGAAAAGCAAAAATTAAAGTTATGGTGATGCTTACTAATCAGGAAAGCTAAGTGAATTTTTGTGGTATTACATGCATCTTGTTGGCAAGGGAACTTATTACAGCCACCTCAAATACAAGCTGGTTTTCTGTCCCTGATGTAGATCAGCAAACACTTCTGCTAAGGCAGAGGGTGATCCCATGAAGGGTGCCTACAAGATCTTTTGTGTGGCCTCTCTCTCCTTGTTTCCACAAGCACGCTATTTCTGCCCCCCCACCATGTTAGACTTACGTTTTCATGTTTTTAAGGAAAGACAGTTAATAATGGCTTCTTTAAGGTTAACTACATTACTACCTTGTCTGATTTTTCTCTAATTTTTGATTTTTAAGCAGTAGGGCATTATTTGCAACTGCATGATAGAGCCATGTAAGAGGATCTTGAGCTTGGAACCTTTGCTTGAAAGTAATAGAAAACAAGTAAATGAATAGAAATGAAAGGCCTTTGATATGAGAATATAAAAACTAGATGAAATAGTTCTTACTGTGCTTTGAAGACTCCAAATGCTCTATACTGTTTGTGGATATTTTCATGAGGTGCCTGCAGGGGACTGGGGCTCAGAGATGCACAAATGATGACTGAACTGTTTGTGTAGAAAACTTTTCTTTGAATAAATAATCATGAGGCCTTAAGTCTTTATTTCTTTTTGAATCTATAGAGCACTTTAGCCTTCCAGGAACAGGAATGAACTCCCGTTTGACAAAGAAGAAGAAACTTAAAGTATTTGTGACAGAGGGAAAAGAAGTTGCTTTAACTGGTGTGTGCATTTTCTTCATTAGATCTAGTCTCTCTAAACCCATAACAACTGAGAATATCTATCAGGTAAGAGTTGGTGACTGATGACCTCTGTACATAATCTTGTTTAAGATACGTTTTCACCTTGGAGTATTTGCTCTCAGCACATAATTTGACAGCTCTTGGCATGGAGGAATGAACAAAATGACACAATTAGGCTAAATGACACACAGGACAATAAAGGAGTAGAATGGAAAAAAAGACATTATCTTGTGGCAGTAACTTGAAGTGTATCATTGATATGAAGAAATGATGCTAAGAGAAGAAAATTGAAGACACTCCAGAATGACAGAGTAATTAGTCAATACCTAAATAATAAGATGATAAATTTCAATAATTTCTAGCAAATCCAGTAGAAAACCATATAAAAATAATCTTACTTTTGAGTGCATATATGTAAATTATAGATAAACAAGTATTTACTGATGAAAGACTCCTTGTGTTTCTTTTACAGGAAGTAAATTTTAATATGATGAATATAGGTCGAGATGGCTTATTAACAAGTGTTGAGCAGTTGATTTCAGAAATCTTCATTCCAGCGTTACAGAGTATGGATCGTGGCTGGGTTGAACTTGGTGAACCTCAACAAGTTTCCAATATTAAGGAGGACTTCCTTCATGCCCTTGAAGCATTTGTTAGTGTGCTATCAGGAACTCAGCAAAGTCTGTTGGAAAAGGTAGTATGTTCATGTGGCACATAGAAATTGAGCTACCTGTAGAACATCTTTGGCTCTGCAGCTTTTGAATTAACTGCTGTTGTAGATTACTTATTAAATTATATTTTTTAAACTGGAGAAAAAAACAACACTTTTGTTCGTTGTCATCAGAAATTATACTCTGATCTGTGGCTTTAACACTTCTGCAGGTGCTTCTGTTCTTGTTTGTTCTGCGGCCAGTTCTTTAGAGCTACTAACATCTTGGCTCTTCATGGGTGTGGTCACTCTTAAACAGAGAATGGTTGATGTATGAGAAACTACTACTTTAACTGTTGATTCCTATTCAATTTTTTTGAAGGAAAGGGCATGACAGCACAGCTTCCAGGCGAGTGACTTCTCAAGATTCCAGAATGTTTAATTTAGACTGAGCTAGGAGTAGAAAGTGAGATACACCAAGTAGAGCAAGCAATTACTTTTTAACGTTCCTGGATTATTTGTCATGAACATTTCAGCATTTCATTTTTTTTGTTAAACTTGTGCTTTAGGTCAATCTGAAGAAATGTGAAACATACGACCTGAGAACTCTAAGAGGACCTTCAGATTACCTGATGGTTGCTAACAGCGTAGATGCTCTTGAAAAAATAGAAGCTTGCATGAAAGGATGGACCAAACAAATTGAACAGGTGATGCACTGGAAAATGTGAAATATGGCAACATCTGAATTTAATCCTGTTGGTGTTATAGCTACTTTTCTACAAATTTAGATGTGATCCATCGCTTTATTTTAAAGTACTGTTGGTATGTTTCATGTGCTTTTACTTCTTAATGAGAATTGTTGAGAGCTTTTCCATCTACTAGTAAATAGAGCATACATGTCTTTGAAAGCTTAGTCCCCTGTCTTTGATAATCTCCTATGGTTGAAGTGAAAAACAGTTAATGGTTCCCAGTGGATTTAATAAAAGAAAAAGGAACACAATAATTGAGTGAACACTATTCTCAGTGGTCACAACTGTGCTTTGAAACATGCTTTGCACGTTATTTGCAGGAAATGTTGTTGTCTGTAACAGTATTCTTGGAACACAAGGAACAGTATCTCCTATTCAACTTGGAAATAAAAGGCCAAGCAAAATTAAGTCTCATATGTAAGGTGGTGGCAGAGTTAGGTAATTTATCATGAGAAGTTAATACTAGGAGTTAAATATAGAATTAATCTGTGCTATCCATGCAGATAAAAAATTTTAACATCACTCACTAATATTACTGCATTATAAAAGGTTCTTGCAGAAAATGACCAGGTGAGAAAGGAAGCTGATGACCTTGGACCACGAGCAGAGCTTGATTACTGGAAAAAGAAATTGTCAAAATTCGACTACCTCATGGAGCAGCTGAAGAGCCCAGATGTGAAGGCAGTGCTTGGAGTACTCACTGCTGCTAAATCCAAACTGCTGAAGGTTTTTATTTTACATTATGACAGATGCAGAGACTAAAAATGTTCTTTATACGCTTGTTCGTTTGGTGATGTATATAACAGTGCTGGTGAGGAAAACATTGAAGCATCTTTGGCTTTTGTTTTCTTTGTATTTCTCTATTCCTCAGCTTGAGTAGATAGTTTAATCTAGTTGAATTTATGAGAGAAGAATGGGATTCCTCTTTGTATCCAGGCTGATAATGTACTGCATCCCCATGGCTCAACAGAAATAATGAAAAGAAAATTACCCTCCCCCCTATTTTTTTAATTTTTAAAATTACCCTTCCCCCTGTATGGGCCATTCACTTAACAGTTGGACTCAATGATCCTTGTGGGTCCCTTCCAACTCAGAATATTCTGTGAAATACCTTCTTACATTGACGTTACAAAGTTAAAGACCCATCACAAACAGAAAAATAAGTAAACAAACAAAAAAATCTTGGCTCATCAAAACGAGATATGAAACAAATACATAGTAATCATTGATATTCATCACTGATATATTTTACAGCAGTTTGACTGGACACTACTACTGACAACTTGTTGAGCTGAGTGGCCTAAACTAACTGTGTGTTCACAGCCAAGTTACTAATGCAAAACAAGGACCTGTTCCTTATCTTGGGTGAACAACTATAACTCTGAAGTAACAGATCTGCGCTTTCAAATGTGTTTAAAAGCTAATGACACAACACAATGATCTCAAAACATTTTTTTCTGAAATCTGTGGTTTTATTTTTTTTCAACTTCCTATTCTTAGAAATGGCGAGCATTGGATATTCGCATCACAGATGCAGCAAATGAAGCTAAAGATAATGTGAAGTATCTATATTCTCTGGAAAAATATTACAACCCGTTGTACAATAGTGATCCTGTAAGTAGAACTTTAAATTCTTAGTATTAATGTATTGAGACAATCAACATGAACGTATGCTATAAGAACAGCCTGGAAATGACACAGAGAAAATTTTACATATGCATCTCCAGTTTCAGATTTTGTGCAGTTATGGTGAAAGTAGCCTGATGGGAATTTCTGGCTACAAAATAAAGTACTTGTAACTTATACCATAGTATCTGTAAAGCTTTTGATCTGATGATGAAACTGGATTTTGTGCTATGGGAGAAAGTGAAATCTTTAAAGAAATAAACCTACAAAAAACCTGGTTTACTTTGTGCTCCCAGTGTGGGTTTTTACCAAGGAGGAAGTGGTGCCTGCTTCAGAGATGTTTAGTTTTGAGATGGTGTAGCACTTGGGGTGAAAGCCATGTAGGCATGGATTGTAAACCCTTTCATTTATTGATATTTACTCCTTTATGTACTTATTTCATTTATTAATTTAATTTATTGGTATTTTGAGAACCAGTTTGTCAGTGGAGTAAAACTGTCATTGATTTGGAAATTCAGACATGAGGAAGAGATGTCTGTAAAACCTTTGGCCCATTCATGGGCTGAAGACAGGACTGCTAGGCTTTTGAAATGGTGCTTTTCTTCAAAGTGTTTAGTAATAGGCATTTCGCTTGTACACAAGATTTACTGAAAACCACAAAGGGTATGGAGAATTAAAATGGGTGTGGTGGGTTAACATTGTCTATGCACCACGGATTCTCTCAATCTTCTTCATTAAGATGGGATAAGAATACAGTATGAAAAAACTCATGGATTTTTCAAAGAGAGGGGCATCACTCACCTATTATAATCATGGGTAAAACGGACTTGGCTTGGGGAAAAGTGTCTTTATTGATAGTGAAAATACATTTGGGAAGTGACAAACAGAAATTAAAACCACATTGCCACACCCCTAGGAATCTTCCTTTCACTCCCGCTCTCTTCCTCCCCCCTCCAAGTGGTAGAGGGGAAGTGGGGGGAGGCTGTGGTCAGCGTGTAACAGCTTCTTTTTCCTGCTTGTATTCCTCTAAAAGTCTTCCTTGCTGTGGTATGGGTCCTTCCCCCAGGCCGCAGGGAAAAACCCGTCCCACGGGGATCTCTCCCGGGCTGCAGGGCCATCCCTGCCGGGGTCTCCCCTCCCGCCCGCCTCCCGCTCTGCCCTCGGTACTCGCAGGGCTGTTTCTCACCCGGTTCCCGTCCCTCAGCCCTGGCTGCCGGGCAGTGTTTTGCCCTCCCTTGCCCAGGCTTTCCCCGGGGCTCCCGCCCGCCCATGGCTGAGGGGCTCAGCCGTGCCCTGCGCTGGGGCCGCTGGAGCCGCTGGAACCGGCGGTGTCCGCCTCCATACAGGGGCCGCCCCAGCTGCCAGCCCTGGGGCTCCTACACCCGAAGGAGCGGGCTATAAAGATCACATTCTCTCAGGCACTTCACCTATTGTAAATCATTTTATATTATCTAAGCGCCAGTGCTGTAGGAAAGTTGTTCTTCATAGTTCCTTTATTCAAATAAGCACCATGAGGCTTAATGCAATTTCTGGGCTCTCTTTTCATGCAAGCTTACATCAAGTTTAGCAACTGAGCATACAAACATACGTTTATGGTGAAAAAAGGGGTTCTTTTGAAGAGGCCATCAAATATCACTCACGGATCAGAATTCTTCCAGCCAAGACCCAAAATGAAAATGTAGAGCTTGGGGAATGAAGTAGGATAGGCAGGTCTGACGGAGAGGCCCACGGAGACAGAGGCAGAACGATTCTGAAGACCATGTTTAGAACACTCTTGCGTTCTCTAATTAGATGTTGAGCTAACATGTGGTAACAGAGGTACTGAGCAGAGTTTGGACTGTCTGTTTCTTTCCAGGTGTCCATGGTGGATGCTATTCCAGGACTCATAAATACAATTAAAATGATTCAGAGTATTTCTCGGTATTACAACACGTCTGAAAAGATCTCCTCACTGTTTGTGAAGGTAGGTGCTTGGCGTTAAAGGAAATCTTCACAGATTGTTTTCTGCATTGTTCCTTGAGTGAGAGAGAAAAAACAAAGGGACCAAGCAACTGGAGAGGCAACACTTCAGTCAATTTAATGCTGCTTTTTGAATGCATAGAGACTTGGAAATAATGATAAACCAATTCAAATTTAGGACTTACTTTACTGCCTGTAATTTGGAGTTGTAAGAACTTTTTCAGACTTAAATCTCCCCCCTGATGTGAATAGATAGAGTAACTTTTTGTTATGAGTTTTACCTGTTATGACCTGTTTTTTTTGTGGACCCAAATATATTAAATTCATATTGTCCTTAAATCTCTACGTGTTTGCATAAAGAAAATGGAGTTGGAAGGACAACCTATTCTTTAGTGTCTGTAGTCTCCCAGGCCCTTGATTTTGCCTTTGCTTTCAGAAGAGGCAAAGTCTTATGGCTTTGTAGCCCTCAATACCATTTCAAGTTTGATACAGTGTGTTTAGGTTTAGCATGAGCATAGATAATCAACAACATTTTGGTGGTGTTACATTCTGGAGGCTAGGTGTTGCAAGGAGGACCGTCTGTCGATGTGGCTGGTATTTGGTATTGCTATTTTTCAGCCTTTAGGCTGGTGGAGTCAGAGGAGTGTGATGAAACTGAGAGAAGGGCAAGATCTGCTTTGTTTGGAAATGTTGGTTTGTTTTTTTGTTTTGTTTTTGTTTTTTTTTTACGAAGTTAAAACTGCTTTTAGGTGACCAATCAGATGATCACAGCTTGTAAATCTTACATTGCAAACAATGATACGGCCACTATCTGGAATCAGCCTGAGGAGAGAGTTATGGAAAAGCTACAAGCAACCATTAGACTTAAACAGGTAAGTGGGCAGAGCATATGGAAAACAGAATATAAGGTGATATTAGGAGGGATATTTATCCTGAGTAGGAAAACTTTTTTTTATATGAGGAAGCAATATATTAGTGAAGGAACATGAAGCAACTGAAAGATATCCTTTGGAACTGTAATTTTTATATTAGAGCTAACAGGGAATTTAGTCTGGTGTCTGTTGATGTTCTGGAAACAGAATGTTGATGCTTAGTCTGGCTTATCTATGCTTCTTATAAGAGAATTGCTTGGATTTTCATGCCTGTGTATCTCTAGAAAGTTTCTTCTCATACGATGTGGAAGAATATGCAACAGAAATTAAACCAGAGGGAGTTATTGAACCGGATATGTTCCAAAGAGATGTGGACATGTATGCATTTAGAAAGGGCAGTTGACTGAACTGATACTGTTTAGTTTGTGTGGACTTGTTAGGAAGATAGCCTTTATATTTTTTTAGTACACTTCTGTGACCATTTTGGAATTTTATTTTTCTTTCTTTCCTTTAAAGCATAGTATTATAGGATAATTCAGCTTGCAAGGGTCCTCAGCAGGTATCTAGTTCAACCTTTGACTCAAAGCAAAAGCAGGGGCAGCTGTGAGACCAAACTTGGTTGCCCAGTCCCTTATTCAGTCCTGTCTTGAAGTTCTTTGAGGATGGAGAGACTGCACAGCCTTTCTGGGCAACATTGCACTGTTTGACTGTTCTTTAGGGTGAAGGATTCTCTCCTTACATTCAGTCAGAATATCATCTGTTTCAATTTGTGTCCTTCTCCTCTTCGCTTCTGTCCATGCGTTACTGTGAAGAAGAGCCTACCTCTGTCTTTTTGATAACCTCCCTGTATATGTCAGGAGCTTCATATTAGGCTTTCTCCATTATTATTTTTTGATTCCTTAAGATATGTTGGAAGATTAGAACTTTATCCCAACAACTTCTGAAGCAACAAATTTTGCACACTTCTAGCACACTTTAGTGTAAACTTGTATGATGTCTTACCATCATCAATGAGTACTAAACTTATATATTTCTACAAAGATATATCAAATTATTCAGTTGCTGCATTAAAATATGTTGAAAGATTATTTTTTTATTTGAGTCTTATCAGTTCCAGAACTTGGAGAAAATGAATAGATTAAAACATAAAATTTTAATCAGTAACAACTTGGGAAAATCTGACCCCTTTGTACTGATATCTCCAAGTGTGATTATTCATACATAAATTTGATAAAAATAATGAACATTATATTATAAAGAAAACTACTATTGAAAGAAACTATTTCAGGTGAATCTGCTGACTATTTGACTTTGGGAAGAATCTAATTTTAACATGTTTCGAGTAAGGTTTGTGCTCAGTTAAGAAAGCAAAATGAAAACTGGAAGCTGATATGGAGCAGCATTCTAACTTCAGAAGGGGTTTTGTTCTTGAAAGTGATTTTTGAATCATGATTACTCAGTAAAACTGCTCAGCACACAATCGTTTTCAGTCTCTGAAAATGGAAATCTGTGCTGTCATCTTGGTTATTCAGTAAACACATCAAGCCCTGCTATAAAACAGAGTGAACAGAATTTCACGCCAGCTAAGGAAGTGTACAAATACATATTTGTGCAGTTCATTCATCTGATGAAATGTGTGATCCTTTAATGGTATTGCTGGGTTAGTTTTCGGAGACAAATTCTGTTACTGTCTTTATAGTGTTCCT
Source organism: Oxyruncus cristatus (assembly GCA_013399855.1). NCBI lineage: Eukaryota > Metazoa > Chordata > Aves > Passeriformes > Cotingidae > Oxyruncus > Oxyruncus cristatus. The sequence continues at coordinate 511,398 of VXAY01003232.1, read as the reverse complement.
GATTGTTTGTTGATGAAACTTCTTCTTGCTCTCAAGTTAAGATAACACCTTTCTGTGTAAATTTTGTTCTAGCTAAGGACATTGCCTTTTGTTATATGCTTGACATTTTACTTCTAAATTCTTTGTTTTAAGGAGTATCAAAATTGCTTTCGCAAGACAAAAGAAAATTTGGAACAAAATCCAGCTGAAAGACAGTTTGATTTTAGTGAGATGTATATATTTGGAAAATTTGAAACCTTTCATCGTCGTCTGGTAAAGATAATAGATGTTTTCAATACTATGAAAACCTACTCAGTTCTACAGGAATCTAAGATAGAGGGATTGGAAGGAATGATCACAAAATATGAGGTACACAGTAAATTTTGGATCTCATGTCAGTCTAACTTGAACCTTAAAAAAAAATAATTATGAAAATGAGAAATGGTTATAAAGAGAAAATGAACTCTGAAATTGTGCTAAAATTAGTGGGTAATAGCAATTTAAGTATGTGATTGCTGGGGAAGTGAACAGGCAAGGTGAAAAGGTCCAGGTCAACATGTGAAAGAGGTATGCTAAAATCAAAGTTGATTGAAAAAAGCAGTGTGGTGGGGGGACTTTGTAACAGCGGTAATTGGAGTCATGGTTTCATGCTATGATCAGGAGAAAAATGGAGAAGTCCAAAATTTTGAATGTTGGCTAGCTGTGACCAGAACTGCAGACTGTCTTCATCTCTTGACAGATCAGTGTCTGTGACTGAGGCTGGCTCCATTGCAATGCTGGTTGATGCTGCAGTCAGATTTTCCTTGCAGCTTAGGGTTAAAGCAGCCACATTTCTGTGCTGCATAAATACAAACACATATAATTTTGATTTCTTGAAAGAAGTAATGAAAAGAGAACCAAAACAACCAACCACCCCCCAAAAAAAACCAAAAAGAAAACCCCAAACAACTTGGACTCTTAGATTTAATTTGTTTCACTAGGGAAATAGTGAGCTCAATTCCAGCAAAACAGACTATTAAGTTTACTTAAAACCTGTATTCTAGATCTAGACTACAATCATCAGCTTTGTGTTTTATGGGGTAAGAATGATTTAATTCACAAATTATCTTTAGTGTGTGGGAGAAAGAGAGAGGACTTAGCTGGTTTGCTCTGGGAAGCTCTTCAAGTTTAGGCTTTTTTTCTTTTGTAACAATAAAATCCCTTTGCTTGTTAGCATTACTATGCAGTTTTCTGATGCTTTTTTTTTTTTAAATAGAAGTGAGACTTGAACAACAAGGAGCTCTTCTAAGAATATAGATATGCTAAATCATGATCTTTTTCTTCCTTCTTTCTGAAATGACTTTCTTTTCTAAAAAGTAGAACCTTTCCTGCTTTTTCTGAGCCTGAGTTAGCTTACTTTATTGCATATCTTTATTAGTGCAGCATCATAATTATGGCACTTATAAATACTAGAATAAAGCAGAAGTGTTCAATGTGTGAATGTTATAGATTGCTTTTAGAGATCACATGTGATGCAGTAGTGGTACAGGCAAATGTGGCATTCTAGTTTGCTTTACCCTGTCCTTTGCCTTTTTGTTACGGCCATAAGTTAATCACTTTGCTTTAGTTAAATAACTGCAGGGTAACATCTGTGCATTCCATGGTCCTTCCTGATTTGATTTACTCCTTTTGTAGTCTGGGGTTTGGATTCATTGAATACATCCTTCACAGTAGCCAGTTTTCTGCTTTGTTCTCTTCTATAGTCTTCTGAGAGTTAACCAGGGCACGGGCTGAAAGCATAGCTTGGTCCCAGAGTTTTCCACGTGGGCAGGACAGGTGTGGACTGCTCTAAATTTTGCTTCCGAGATCTGCTCTCTAAAGCTGTGCCACCAGGCTTCCCAGCAACCTTAGTTGCTGAGAATTTTCAGATCATGCACTGAAGGTACTATTTTGGTAGGCTGGAACACAGGAATCTCATTTATTTGGGGCATTTGTATTTGAAAAGCTGCCTGTGACCATTAGCCCAGACTGCTGCAGTCTGCAAACTCTATACAGATACACCTCATTATCCATGCAGCACCTAAACCTGAAGTAAGAACTTTGTGTGAGACCCAGCACTCTGAAGTCAGTTTCTTTTGGGGAGGAGGATAAGGGGAAATTATATGTGCTTAGATAAAAAATGTTACATGGAAGGTTCTGGATAGTATGTATAAAGGGCAGAAAAGTGATTGTACTTTTTTTTTAAACAGTGACAAAATTGAGGTACTAAAGTATTTGACACAGACCATAGCTTATAGTTACGTGACTTGAAATTTTTTTACAATAGGGAGTTACTATTTTGCAGTTCTTTATGCTTTACCACTTAGTCCATATCTAGGATTTGCTTGTAGTTGGAGGAAAAGATGGAATTTTTATTTACAGCAATGCAATAAAACTTAAGTTCAGTTGACTTATGATAAAATGGTGAAAGTCTGCTTTGCTGAGAATATGCTGAGCTTTGTGGTCGTGCTGTGGTGAACTACTACGATGTTGAACAGTAGTTAATCATTAGAAATCCTTTAACTGTGTGTACAGCTCAAGGGAGATGCTGATTAAGATGTACTTTCATTTGAGTGGACAGCAGCTGTGTAAGAGAAGCCAGGAATACTAAGTCCTAGGCTGCTGATGTGCTGCATCTTACTGTGACTTTTGAGTAGTCTGTTTATCTATGAAATCAGTTGTTTTAATGACATGGAAAATATTAATGTGAAAGTTTTTTTCTGTGTTTTGAGCTTTGTTCACTTTTAAATAGAAATCAGCATCTGCATGAGAGAATGTTTAATAGGTAACAAATGTCTTTGATTAAAAGCAAGAGTCTGAATTTTCTGTCTTTTTTAATTGACTTCAAACAGAAGTAAATAATACAAATGAAATTCATATAACCATTACACCAACTTGTTTCCTTCAAATATGTCATTTAAGTGATTTGCTTATATTGTTCAGCAAATACTGGAAGCTAATAGCAAAGGTAAAATGTGAGTATGCACATCCCATTGTGCTAAATATTTTGGTGTGATAAGTCTCTGATAAGAAACATTTGGTGATACTTTTCTTTTTCTGTGAAACTGTTTAGAGCATTGTTGACAACATGAAGAATAAGCATTACAATTTTTTGGATCAGCGGAAGACTGATTTTGACCAAGACTATGAAGAGTTTTACAGAGAGATAAATGATCTTCATGTAGGTTTTATGATTCAAATACAAATTTAATTTACTGATGAATCCTTATGAAAACAAAAATATCTTTGTGTGAATTACCACCAAACAAATTATGCAAATTTCAAAGTTGAAAAATTATTCTAATGTATCTCCACTTTAAAGCTTCCATTTATTATCTTTCAGACCGGTTTCATGGGATAGGCCACTGAGGGCCTCCAACAAAAGGATTTTTCATTACTGTGTGCTAGCAAGAGTAACATGAAAATGGGTGATTTCATTGAGTGAATGGAGCATATTACAAATAAGTCAGATAATTAACTTTCCCATAATTCTGAAATCACAAGCTGGTGGAAGGAAAGGGTAGCTGTAGAAAAAAAAATAAATTAAATGCGTGTCTTGCTTTGTCTGCCAAAGAGGTAAACAAGCATTCTTTGAGGCCTCTCAGCATGGTGAAACATAGGGTACAAAAGCTTTTATTGGTTGCACAGCTACGGAGGGAGCGTGGAAAGAAAATGCCTCAAAACTGGCTGTGTTTTGTCTAATTATTGTGGGAAGAAAGAAAGGGAAAATTAATACTTACTGAGATTAGTTTCACATAAACAAATTAGCTTCTAATATATTGCATACTAAATCCTGTCAAATAATACCTGGCATATTTGATGTGTGTGCCTAATGGACTTCTCTGATGTAGAATTATTTGCTCTTCTTCAGGATCAATTAAGGATTTTCATGGACATCACCTTGGAAAATATTTTGAACACTGAAAGGGCACTGAGTATGTTGCAGAAATTTGAAAGGTACTATGTCCTATCTAGATTGCTAAAACTCTGCCAGGCAATGGAAATGAGACATTGAAGATGGTGGGAAGTGAGGGGAGCAGAGCAGGAGGCATCTCCTTAAATACAAACCAAACCAACTGAACCTTTTCTCACTCAACTGTTCAGCTCTGCTGAGGGTTACCTTTTCAGTAGTTTGAATAAATACCTGCCATATTTTTTTTGTATCAGAAAATTAAAACTGTAAGTTGACTTTGAACTTTATCTTTCAAAATTAGCATCAGTACAGGAATACTTTGTGGCTGTTAGCATATTTGCCTTAGCTTTGTGCTTGAACAATGACATTAATTTGTTACCACTGTGCAGTTGAGAGAGACAAAAATGCTTCTATTAAGGAACAGTGAAATTTGTCTCGATAAATTAACATTGTTGCAAAGCAGCCTCGCTCTTATTCTGTCAGTTCTCTTATTATAATCTGTTTAATGGAATAGACTGCTAGTGGTGAATTGGTTACAGTTTGCTGCACATAATTTCAGCCCAGTGTTTGAAAACAGTGACAAAACAGAAAATATGTAGGCTTACTTGGAAACTTTTATCATCTGGTCTAAATCTTGGTTGTTTGGAATCAGGCTGTGACAGCATTTGCTCAAGCTGAAAACTCTGCTGCTAAAGTAGTTATTTTCTAAAGCATGCAAGGGAATCTGGAACAACTGCATTTTCCAACCATGCATTAGTAGATTTCAGAAGGGTTGAAAAAAATTTTTCATGACATTTTTCTAAGCAGATTACAAATCCCGAATCTTGGCATTGATGAAAAGTATCAGAAAATATTTCAAAAATATGGCCATGACATAGAAACAGTCTGTAAGATCTACAGCAGGCACAAGGAGGACCCTCCCCTGGCTCGTAATCTGCCTCCAATAGCTGGTAAGATCTTGTGGGCACGCCACCTATTCCATAGGATCCAGGAGCCCCTGAAGACTTTCCAAAGGCACCCGGCAGTTCTACAAACACCAGATGGCAAGCACATAATCCGCAACTACAACAAATTAGCAAAAGTTCTTGTGAAGTTTGAGGTGATTTACCACAGGGAATGGCTTCAGCAGGTAAGCAAGTTGATTTTGATGAGGATGTTAAAAAAAAAAAATTCCCAACCCCCCAAAATGTGGTGGATTTTTGTTGTTGGTAGATTAATAATATCCAGCTTTACAGACTAGCTTGGATTCCCAGCATTTCAGGCCTTAGTGAAATGCTGGGTTACAGCAGTGTGTAGGAATCTCTGGTTAATAGCAGTAGTCAGCTACGCTAAACTTTAGCCTTAGGGTGACTATTAAGGGAACGATGGAATAAGAAAAGCTACTTCATAAGAAAGTGTTTCTGTTAAGAAATAGGGCCTGTAGCACCTGTAGCTGAATTTAGGAACAACTGAAAGACCTTCGTTATAAATAAAGAAGTTAGAAAGGAAAATATTTATTATGGAAATGTATAATGAACATTCAGTGGTAGGCTTAGCTGCCGCTCTGTCTCTGCCATTTTCTTCTGACTCTGATGCAAGATCATCGTGTGTGGGGAGAAGAGTTTTCTGACAGACACTGTGCCTTGATGGTGCTGTCCAGTACACTCACTTTCATCTTTTGCAAAATGAGTATAACATCCAAGGAATCTCCTCTGAACTGGTGCCTTTCGTTATAAGGTCTGAGTAATCAGTGATCTGATCCTGATCTGTGCTAAAAGTAACTGTCTGGTTTTTCCTGTAGCAGAATCAAATCACACTTGGCAGCCATATAAATTTGCTAAGCCTGCTGCAACACTATACTCATTAGGTGGGAAAAAAGGTGGGATCAGAATTTCAAATTTTGAAACGTACACGTGTCTTGGAAATATATGAAGAGTATATCCACTTTAACATCAATTCACTTGTCTACCAGGTACGGCAGAAAAATGTGACTATTGATCAGTAGTCTTGTCTCTCGAGGGTACGAGAGCGCAGACGGGTGTGGACGTGAGTGTCACAGAACACAAGGTGGAGCTCCTGCTCTACTCCTGAACAAAAGAAAAACGAGAGGGGGAGAAGTGTCCTGTGGGGAACACAAATGGAACAGAAATAGGGTGGTAGTTCCTCCTATTTGTTATTCCTCTGTACAGTGCAAATAGTTCAGCTTAGTGGCACTGTCTGATATTTCCAAACATTTTTCCCTCCTTTTGTTTGTTTGTTACTGAATGGTTACTATCTTGTTTATTTTATTTTATTTTTTTTAATGGCATAAGGTTTAAGGCCATTATTTTTGTGCTATAGCAAATGATGTTCAACTTGGACATATTAAAATAATACAGTACCTGGAAGTGTGAAAGTTACTATAATTCTTCGGCAGTGCAAGATTTGTGCCTTCAATGTACCCCTTATTTCCATTACCGACTTCTGTTACCATAATGATAAAAATTGCTGAGGAAAAAAAAAACCACAGCATAAATGGGAAAGGAAGAGCTGCTAGTGGGAATAATGGGTCTGAAGTCCAAAGAAGAGTGCAGTAAGATTTTCTGTAGAACTTTGCAGAAAAAAACTGGGCTTCTATCTAAGGGAGTTGTGCTTTTTTTCTGGTACTAGTGGGTAGAGCATGAAAACTTCACTGAGAAAACATGGTTACAGAATTTCTTGAAAAATGCTGTGTAAAATGTCTTCATAATAAATGATACTGCTGAAATGAGCAGTATAGTCAACTACAGTTTAGACACTGAAAGGCAGTGCAAATTTTCTCTGTTCCATAAAAAAAGGAGAAAGTACACTGAAAGATATCAAGGGGTTTTGAAACTATTGCCCAAAACCTAGCTCCATCTCAATGTAATGTGATACATGGAATTTGAGGAGTGAATAAAGAACACTAAAATTACGTTGGCAAAAGGACAGTAGGAAAATAGGAATAGCATCAAAGTTTTTAGTGTAGGAAAGATTTCCCTGCCTAAGGCAGGACTTCTTCCTGCTATCAGCTAAATTTTTCATGTGTGATGGTCTTATGAATGCTCTCCCTTCTAATCACATAGAGAACAAATGGTATTGTAACGTTTAAATAAGGCAGTTAAACCAGTTGCATGATTAGGCTTTCCTTTTAAGGATTAAAAAAAATATCTATAATAAACATTAATTTCATCTTTTAAAAGATTTGCCTAGAGGTTGGATATAATTAGGAGTACCATTAAAATTGGAGTGTGGTATATCCGTTAGATGTTGGAAAACAAGCAAAAGGAGAAATGGGGATAAGTTTATTTGAAAGATATATGAAGAAGTTATCCAAGAACACTTCAGTTCATTAAGAAGGTTGAGTGCAGTCTCATTGTAGAATGTGTAATAAGTTCTAAAGAGATGAGAGTTCAGATTTAATATGGTAGAAGAAAGAAAGTCTGTGGCTCTGATTTGATTTTGGACTATGGAATGCAGCTTATGATATCCAAGAACAAATGGAAAAATATATGTCAGATAAAAATCAGTTCTGTTGTTAAGCATTAACAACTGAACAATCAGTTCTGTTGTTAAGCATATATGGGTACATATAGATTGTGTTAATAAGTTTTTGTTGTGGATTCATACCATACCAATCTTTATTGTCTTTATTTATACTTGATTTTAGTATCTGCCAAAGAGATATTTATGTCCAAAACAAAGTATTTTGTTGTAGCGGCTTGTCTGATCAGGAATGATGACTTTGTTTCCTGCAGATTGAATTAACTAAAAGAGGACTTCAGGCAACTCTCTTGGTAAAAGCTCCAGAAACAGGAGAATTATTTGTGAATTTTGACCCTCAAATATTAACTTTAATCAGAGAAACAGATTGCATGGCTCACATGTGCCTTGAAATACCACCATTTGCAAGTGTTATTCAACATCAGAGAGACTGGTATAAGAAGATTGTCAACGATTTGCATGTGGGTTTATTTTAGTTATTTTTATGTATGTGTAGCATACGTTAAGATGTCTATATTCTATACAATGGAAAAGGAAAAATGAAGATCAACTATTATCCACTAAGAAAACATTGGAAAACCTTTTTTTTTTATTTGTATGACTGTCCTGAGGAACTTTTAAAATGAATTTCTGGGCTTCATGCTTTCTGTGAAGTCATTTCTCAGATGCAAGTGTTTAGGGGAAGTTCTGCAGAATTTAGGAAGAGATGAGGGTGGGGAGGAAAGGAGGTTTACAAGATGCCTCATGCTGTTGTCTGCTTTCTAAATGATAAGCAATTTATCTGTCATCCAATAGTGAAGTCAACATTGGACAGACTTTGTTTTGAGAGGATAGTTGGGAGGGAGGATTAGGTGGTATGCCTTTAAAAAGTGTAAAACATCCAGCAAGTAGCAGCTTTGTTCCGGCACCAGTGTTCTACACAGATGTCTGTGGAATAGTTTCAAAAAGAGAAGCCAAAACTTCCCTTTCTCTCATGTTTTAAATCCTTTGGATCATTTTGTCTGCTTGTGAACAGAAGGTTCTCGATGACTCAAGATGGGGATTCAAAGATAGGTGTCCAGAATACTATTGCTTTAAAGGATTACTTGATTCTGAAATGAAAAAAAAAAATCATATTAAGTAATAAAGTTATTGAAAAACATGTGAAACCAGATCAGCGGGTTAAAGATGCATTAGAAAGCAAACGCTATATTAAAGTTCTGGTAAGGCTGGTCTTATTAGAGCTGCCAAAAAGTTCACTTAGGTGTATTTTTTTAATTAGACTTTTTCTCTTCTGTAACACCTATTTAGAAACTGAAATTTACAACCTTTTTCTGTCTCATGGTTTAAGCCCAGTGGGCAGCCAAGCATCACACAGGTGCTCTGTTACTTCCCTTAGTGGGATGAGGGAGACAATCTGAAGGTTAAAAGAGAAAACGTGTGAATTGAGATAAAACCAATTTAATAGGGAAGGCAAAAGCTGCATGCACAAGGAAAGCAAAATAAGGAATTAATTTACTACTTCCCATTGGCAGACTGATGTTTAATCATCTCTGGGAAACAAGGCGATATCACAGCTACTTGGAAAACCAAACAACATAGCTCTAAATGTCCCGCTCCCTCCTTCTTTCCCCAGCTTTTATTTTTAAGCATGATGCCATAGGTATAAGATATCCCTTTAGTCAGTTGGGGTCAGCTGTCCTGGCTGTGTTCCTTCCCAGCTTCTTGTGTGTCCCCAATCACCGGCAGGGTAACGTGAGAAGCAGAAAAGGCCTCAATGCTGTACAAGCACCATTTAGCAATAGCCAAAACATTGGTGTGTTACCAACACTGTTTTGGTGACAAATCTAAAACATGGTGTCATGTGAACCACTGTGAAAGAAATTAACTCCATCACAACCAAAGCCAGTGCAATCAATCTATGAAGATTGATTTTCATGTGAAGTAATACTTGCATTAATCTAAGGAGCAACAAAGAGTCAACTTCTGCCAAAAAATTATGAAAACCTTTCCCAAACAACTAATTATCATTTCCTAAGAATTTCAGTAATGTACACCCTGGTTAATTGTCTTAGTTTAAATTCTCACAAATTTGTGTATGTGAAGAGATTCAAATCAGTGTATATTAACTAATGTTTTTATTCTGTTTATTTCAGGTGATGCTGGCAGAATACAAAAGAATTAAACTGAAAATACAACACCCTATTGAACAACTGATGGTTCCTCAATTAGCAAATGTAGATGATGCTATCCAGCCAGGTCTAATGTTACTGACCTGGACATCCTTGAATATTGAGAAATACATTAATACAGTTTTTTACAAGCTGGGTAGGTCATTTTCACCTGTCCTGTACTGCATGAAACCTCTGTTTCATAATACCATCTTCTTTTTGTCTCACATGTTTGTAAAATTTTTACAAACATGGATGGGATGGCAGTTAGGATTATACAAAGCACAAAGTAGTGTGCAAAAGGTCCTATGTATTCTGAATTCAAGGAATTATAGCTACTTTTTAAAAGAGCTCCCAGGTTTCAGACTTTTCCTAGTCTTGCCTTTTTGTTTCTGTAATGTACAAAGCAACAACTCACGGAATAGTACCTCAACTCAGTTGGCACTTTCATTGCTCAACAACATTTCATATTAATCTTTTTATTTTTTTTTAACATCAGTGTCTTTAAAACTAATGCACACTTGGACAGCAGCTTTAGGAAAGAGGCGAGCTTGTAGTATTTTCAAAAGATTTATCACAAGTTTGCACTGAGATGTGTATTGTTTTTTAAGATACCAGATTCCTTTTACTTCAGCTTAATTACTAGATCAAACAGATTTTGTTTTTTGAAATTACAGAAGCAGTTAGAACAGGAATTTTCTTTAGTTGAAATGGCAAATTAAAATGCATTTTGGATGCTAACCTGACATTATGCTCAATTTAATTTTGAATAATACAAGTAGTTTGAGTCTGGAACAGGCACCTTTCTGCTATTTCAATTTCAGCATTGAGAGCAGTTTACTATTAAACTGTGAAAATTCTAGTGATTGCTTTCTGTTAACCATTATTTGGCCTTTAATATTTGTTTGAAGCATAGAGATTTTACTTGCCAAAAGTTTCTGTTGCTAGTAGGTTCTTCAAGTGATAACTAGTTCAAACTATAAGACAAGATGAAATATTCTTGGCCCTCAATTAAATGTTAATGTCTTTTTATTTGAAATACATATACTTTAAAATTATTCATATATATTTGTATAATAAAATAAATGTATATTAAATACTATATATTTCTACAATATATTATATTTATATACTATTATAGTTACCTTTAGCATATAGATAGCATATGCTAGGTAAGCATATGTTATGCAAAAAGACTATTATGATTTCTGTGGTGAAGCTTGCCATAGAAGTTTAGATGTTTGAAGTAAACTGGTTTAGGTGTGGAATTCATATACAATTGAGTATAGTAGTTGATTGAAGTAAAAATTTAAACAGGACTCTGCAGAAAGTATTTTTTCAAACTTTTAAGCTTGCCTTGAATCTTCTGTTTGCTTCAAAAGCTGGGCTGGAGTTATTGCTTGATCGAGTGAATGACTTGGTTGAATTTCGTATTGATGCTGTCCTTCAAGAAATGAATAGCGTGCCACTTTGTAAGTTGCCAGAAGAGGAACCACTGAGCTGTGAGGAATTTCTCCAAAAGACTAAGGTTATTAGAAAAAAATTTCATAAAGAAGAGTTTGATGACTTTGAATTATGAGATAAAAAATTTTGAATGCAGAATTAATGAAGTGTGCGTGGGATATACATGGAAATCCCTGCTTGCTTGGCTGAGACCTTGAAAAGGAACAAAAGTACCAAATGCAAAGAGGTCTGAGCTGAGATGTTCTTTTCTGAGCTTACTAATGTCAAACCAACTACTGTATGATATTACTTTTACACTTTGATATCACTAGAATGTTTTACCTCTGTAACAGTATCTTTTTTGTCATTGTTCTTTGTTAGTGCCTTTAAATTAGACACTGATGCCTGAGGAGAGTAGGTGCTATGGCAATGATTGTGTCCTGAGTATCTTTGTCAATCTCAATCTATCATGAGTTGGTAGTCGTGTGTGTAAAATATATGCGGAAGTACCTGGGTGGTGTTCTGGGAAGATCCCTTCCTTCACCCCATCAAAATACTTTTACGTTGAGGAAAATTAATTGTGAACATGTAAATTGTTAGTTAGAAAGTTGATTAAGGTCATAATAAAATTGAATGTCAGAATTATTTTATGAGGCAATAGTGTAATATTCTGGCATTTTAGGTTGTAATGTCTAATGAGTTTTCTCCTGAAATAAACTTTGCTTTGGAAAAGATTGTAGAAATTCATGTAGGTAAACCATATCCCTGGTCTCTTGTAGCACTAAATACTGCAAATGAAAGTTTTGCTTTTCTTAGTGTATTTTACTATTTAGTCTTTTCTCTTTTGGCCCCTGTAACAGTTCACCTTGTTGTTAAATACAAAGTAAAATTTTAAATAATATTATATGGAATGAATGGTTGGTTGTAAACCTCATAATCCACGATTGTTTTTGTTGATCCTGCTGCTGCCTTCCTGATTGGGCAGGTACTGAAATATTTATTCACTAGAGTGAAAACATGTGACAGTGAGCACAAAAACTTCTTTGCACTCTATGATAACTTGAAAACTTGAACTGCTATGGGGCAGTTACAGCACCACAACAGCCAATTGATTTGAGTTAGCAGAGTAAGTGGTATACGAACCTCAGGTACGGGTACAATGAAAATAGTTACAGCATTTTAAAGCTTATTGTAGTTTTTAATTGGAAGGGACTAGAAACAAGTTCTATCACCTAAGATGTGTCTTTAAGTTTTTAAAGAAATTGTTGCAACCAAAATAGTTTTCCAGTGGAAAAATTCCAGACTACTTTCCTTAGTGGTTGCTGTGATACTGAAAATCAGATCTGCCTTCTCTCTCGACTAGACAGAATCATTAGGAAGGTCAAAGATTGTGTTGTAAAATTTGGAAATGACTGAAACTTGTCAATGGCTCAATTTTTCCAATTATTAGTTTTTAGTTAAACAAAGGTAGCCAGATTTGATTAAGCTGAAAGAAATACAAGATAACAAAGAAGAAAAAAATTAAATGGCCATTATAGTTAAAATTATAGTTAGCTGAAGCATCCTTGATCAATTTTACCATAAGTATTAAAGAAAAAGATGCACAATACTGCAACAGATTTATGAATTTTATTAAATCCCATTCTTTGATTCCTTCTTTCTCCAGTTATTAATTTTCTTATTTATTCTAATATTAAATAGGGATTTTATAGGTTTTATCTCCTGTTTAGATGTAAATGGGAACAATGATTGGTTAATACTCATTATGGCACAGCCAATTAATGTAAAATAGCAGTGATTAAAAGAAATGTTAAATCTTCCATGTCTACATTGGAAAGTTAAAAAAAAATAAAGAAATGCTTTTGGGAGCCTTTTAGTGGAACTAGGCTTTATAAACATTGATTCAAGATATTAACTATGGATGAATCATGTGATTTAATGAAACAAGCCAAAGCAATTTTGAAAGGCATTTATGATAGAGAGTTTGGCACAACACAGAATACAACACTGAATAGTTTGGAACAAACCAATTTAAAAATAATGTTGTATATTGATCTTATTTTTCACAAATCTTAGGCCTTGACATTTGTGTTTATAAAGGCTGCTATGACTGTGAAATTGACGTGAGAACTGTGAAGATAAGAGCATATCCTTGTTTTGGTTTGATAACAGGAGCTCTGTGTAAAAGCTTCTCAGACTTTACATTTAAAAAGCTCACTGGTGGAAGCCGCTGCTAATGATCTGATAAACATGTTACTTGACACTGAGGTACAGGTCACTAAAGAAGATGAGAAGTCAGTTGTACCCAGTGGTGAAAAAAGCCTCAAAAATACAGGTAGGAAGATTGTGTTGAAGCTGTGTGCTTATGTTTCTTTTTCATGATGATAAGTATGTGAAGGGGGATATTGTAGCTTAGCTGCCTGAAGTACTGAAGAGTATCTAATGTCTAAAGACTTTTTGAACTTGCCTGGGAAACACATCAGGTAACAATCATTTATTATCTGCAAAATAGTTTAATATTATTAATCTAATTTGCATGTTGAAATGTTAATACCATAGGGGCAGCTATTTGCAGGCCTTGGTTAATTGCTGCCCTTCCTAGAGAGAGTGTAAGAAATAGTGTCTGAATTTTGGTGAGTCATGCCAGTTTGTAATGAGTCGAAGGTGGATAGGAGTAAAAGGACTATTATACTGAGGTACAGATTACAAATGCATAATTCTGCACTTCTTTAAAGTAATTTTGGACCCCTGCAGAAGTGTTGCTATAAGTGTTTTCAAGTCCCTTAAGTCAATTCAACTAACTAGATTTATGATGTTTTAGCAACAGAAGAGGAAAGAAGATCAAAAAGCTTGAATTTCTCCCAAAATTCCAGTGAGATATGGGCTGGCCTGTCTCCTACAGCCAAGAGGAAGAGAATGGATTTAGAAAAGTTAGAGGAAGAAGCCAATGAACTGCTTTTTTACTTCAATAATCGTAATATTGATGCCCTTTTGAAAGTAATTCGAAACACTCTGGAGACCCTACGCAAGCGCATCCACACGTCTTCCATGGTCAACTTCCTAGGTGTCCATATTACAGTACATTGCTTTCCTAGGCTATAAAAAGAAATGTGTAAATTTAATATTCTATAGTTGTATAAAAAGAGTCAAAAGTGTAAAAGAGGGGAAAACAAAGGGAGTTTGATTAAGCTTTCTTGTTAAATTGATATAATTATATATTTCCCAAAGAATTCTTTTTCCTGTGACAGTGGGAATATGTCATTACAATGCTTTGACTGTACTGTTCTTAGTCAATGCTCTTAGCATTGACTGTACTGTTCTGAAGCTGGATATTTTATTTGGAGCTGGGCTTGATAAGTGCTTGACCTTGGCTTTACATAAAACTCTATAAAAAAAAACCCGATAGAGAAGGAAATGTATTCTCTTTCTCTTACTAGTTGCGTTCTGGTATTTCTATACATAGTGATGGAACACTCTTTTGAAGTGTTTTTTTGTTACATTCCTTTAAGAAACAAAAATAAAGGCAATTGTGTTTGGTTTCTACAGCATATAAGACATACAGTATTATGAGGTTTTAAGGAGTTTTTGCACCCAGTGTAATATTCTAACTGGGATTATAAGCCAGATAACAAAATTGTCCTCTAAACAGAGTTTAGCTGCACGGAACAAGTTGAAGAGGAACTTCATGGAGATAAATAGATTGGCACTTAGTTTTTTTGTGCTGCTGTAGAGTTTAGCAATACATCTTTTAAGTTACTCAGGAATCTTTTTTCCCTTAAGAACTTACACTCAACACTAGGATATGTATATATATTGTTTTATATCAATACACTGTCTAGTTTGATGTCTTGAAAAAATATGAATAACTTTTTATTTTTTGTATTTGTCTTCTGTTTTATCTTTCATTTAGAAAATCACGGTGCTTCTAAGCAGAAAAAAGGTGCTTGTCCTGTGATTAGGACTCGTATTAACTTATCTATCCCTAATATCATCATGACACCCTCTTTGGATGAGGTACAGCAGACACTTAATAAAGCTGTAAATAGTATTGTGAAAGTAATGAAAGGAGTTGGACAGTGGAGTAAGGAGAGAAGATCCAAGGTTTGTGTCTTTAACAGCTTTACTTAAAACTAAAGTTTCAAAACTGCTGCAAATAGAAAATAAATATTATTTCTTCCTCAGAAGAAACTGTTAGAGAGAAAAGTTTCTGTGTTGCGGTGTGAGAGCAGAGACAGCGATTCTGATGATGGAATGAAAGAGACTGGGGAAAAAACCATCCATGGTAATGATAAACTCCGACATTATTAAATTTGAATGTTAGGTAAATGTGATTTTTAGAGAATGTGTTGAAGGATAGTAATTTCAAAATACATTAGAACCAGTATATTTGTAGATTTTAAACTACCTCATAGATTTTAAACTGCCTCAGAGAAGAAATCTCTTTGTGTTTAGAAACGAGGTTTGCCACTTGTCCTTGTGTGGATTTGAGTACGGAGATTTTTTTTTTGTGCTTCTTGGAGAGTTGTACTGCTTTGGGTTCTACCTGTGGCAGGTGGAAAGGTGTTAGGATGCCAACATGGGCAGCATAGAAAACAAGTGTACTCACTATTGCTGCACGAAAGGTCTTTTATTGTTTGACAGTGTGGTTTGTAACTTGGTACATTCAAATGGCATCTTAAAACTTGTGTTGAAATTCCTTTAAAAAGGGTAAGTTTTACTTACACAAAGCCAAGTATTGAATAGAAATGTCTGTACAAATTGCAACATTGGCAGAGAGAGGATTGTGTAGAGGATTGAATAGACTAGATTTCTGAAAGGATTTTATCTTAATCTGTTTTATGATCAGACATTGAATTAAGTTATTGAAGGCATTAGTTCAGGGAAATTTAAGATGGTATCTTTGGTTACTGGGTTTTTCTTCTCTGAAATGGTTTAAAATCAAGCCAAATTAACTGTTCTACCTTGTACTTCAGTTACTTAAAAATACATTTGAGTCTTTTAAAGTTAGCACTCTATTATTCACTTAAAAAGTAGGACAGTAATACTTGAACTGGTTAAGAGATTAAATTAGTCTTTCAAAATTAAGAATTTCTTTTGCATAAGATGAAATAAGAAATGATGTAAACTCAAAATTGTTGGTATTTGCTAACTGATGGACCTTCCTCATATCTTTCTTTCTGGGGACTGGCTACGATCATGATCATCTTCTCAGAGTTAATGTTAATTTGTATTTCAAATTGTCAATTGTGGGATATTTAAGAAAATAAAAAATATTTATGGATTTGCTCAATGCAAACCTTAGGTGAAGTATACAGGGTAAACCTTGTGGAGGCATAAGAGAAAAAGAAAGATTGTTTAAAAGGTTGGAGTGGAATTTGTTCCCTATGTGACAGGGTACCTAGATGAAGCAATTTTCCTAAAACGGAGAGTTTTATGAATCTGTGGCAAGGAAGTGTGGCTTCCTAGACTTCTAGTTGCCTTTGATTAATAAGAACACGTAAAATGCATGTTTATTGAAAAATATGTGATTAGTTTTTTGTCTGTAGGAATTTACTTGGCCTAAACAGTATGTCTATCTTAACACTGTGTTTGTATTTGAATTTGGTTTCGTAGATAGTGTATCAGATGCAGCGTCACTCAGTTCATCTGATCCGGTGCAAAGCCAAAACTACTTCAAGAGTGTTTTAGAGAACAAAGAAATTGTGAAGTTAGTATCTTTACTCGGCAGTGCTATCAATTCTACCAAAAGGGTAAGACAATTGAGATGTTAATTTAATATGACTATCCAAGGGATAATAATGTATTACTTTTAATTACTTCTACCTTGGACAATAAGGGGGGGGGGCATTTGAAGCTGTGATTAAACACAATAATGAGAAAGTGTAGTATGGTGGATGGAAGATGTGGCTGAAAATTTGCAAATACACTTTAAAGGTGTAACCTGCATGAAGTTTACTCTCTTGCGGAATTTATGGGGTTTTGAATTTCATATAAATTGAAACATCATAGAAAAATCTAGGTATTGTTGTGTTGTGTGCATTTAATATACAACTGATAATAATACAAGTGTGTTAAATACAGTTTTGTTCACATAGAAATTCTAATGAAGCCAGCAAGATTTCTGACCCATTATGAAGATCTTATGAAGGTTTTTGGAAGAAAACTGACTTTCAGCTTGGCATTTGTAAAGTACTGCATAGGGTTTGCTAGTGGAGGTTAGGATTTAACTTAAGGGATGTTCATCATTTGTTTGTCCAGTTCTTATTCTATGCAATCTTTAGTAAACTGTAGGTATTGAACTAATATTTCTTTAGGGAACTCTGCATCAGCTTCTTGTGGGGCTGGTCCAACCTTTTAAGAGTCTTGCCAAGTGAAAATTTTTGACTCAAGCCATTGTGACTTCAGTGGTACTAAGCATAACTAGCACAATGACATATAGGCTTGTGCTGAAGACTGAGGAGATGTTGATAATGGTGGAGAGTTATCTTGGTCTTTTGATAATATTTTGTAATTCAAAACTTTTATCAGTTAACCAGGTTTAAATACCTTAAAGCACTATATTTATGATAAGTCGTAATGTGAATTATCTCTCGTAGCAGTCGTCTCTCATTTACTTGTTTAATTAGCTGCAGTGATAATGATTTACCTTTTTCTGACATTTTTCTGAACTTCTGAGAACTAGAAAAATAATTGTAGAGACATGAATGGAGTGTAGAAATTAATGTTAAAAAAAATTTGCCTCATAACTTCGTTATTTGAGAATGAATTGTTCTTGTTACGTTGGGCCCTGGAGCTCAGGTTACAGTTGCTAGTCCAATAAATGGTAGGGAAGGACAAGTGTACTGTATCCTATTCTTAAAGGAGAGTTTTACTTCACATTGATTCCTAAGATTTTATTCACTGAAGAATCATTTAATTGGAAGAATGCTTAAACTGATCTGACAAGTTGGATGCAATCAGCATACCGTTCCTGGCATGACTTGTGATCCCTAATGGAACTTAGTTTAGCATAAATTTTACCAGCAGCCTTCTGTTTAGTGAGGTGATTCAACCTGTTTCACTATGGAGTTCTTAATGTATTCTAATGAGCAGCTGCTAAGAAATTATATATATCCTTTACATGTGATGCTGAGTATCTTTCTTTGAACTTCTAATGTCTTTCAGGAGGTTCTTACAGCTTTGGAGAGTTTTAGTTGTTACCACCATATATGGCAGAGGGACAAGGAGGAAACCATTGATAAATTATTGATGGGAAACCCATTACTCTCTGAATTTGAATCTGAAATTCTGCATTTCCAAGACTTGGAGCTGAAAATCAGTTCAGAGCCTGAATACATCTGTGTGGGAGCTATTGCAATGTACACAGGTAAAGTTCAGCTGTTAGACGTATACTTTCTGATTTCAGTAGGAAGGAGAGGTGCGGCTTAGTTTTGGATGGATTAACTAGGTTAAAATGGGAAGGAGAAAGAGAGAGAAATGCTGTTTTGTGTTTTGGCTATAAATGCGTGCAAACAAAACACTAACTCAAGGATATCTGTGAAGCTCAGCTGGAGTTTCTTCCCCCTTCTGGATACTTCTGCTCACTTTATGGGGTGGGTGGTAGATGTTTGCCTATCCTTCTATCACAGATTCCCAGGGGTACGTATTTGGTGGGAGTAAGATGATGAGTTTACATTGTTTTTCTCCTTGCCTGGCTGCATGCAATAAGACAGCTGAACCCCTTTCTATTTAACAGATACTTGTTTCCACTGATGCTACAGATAAAAAAGCTAAGTGATTGATGGACCATTTGGTTTCATTAGATGTCAAATCAAACTCGTTTCTTCAGCTTCCATAATCAAGCTTTTTCCCCCACATCATTTTTTTAAAGATTATTTTTTGAAAATATTTCAGAGATAGATGAGAATATTAATCCATTTGTTAGTGATGTATAAAACAGAAATTTGTATCATGACATATGAACAAGATGACAGGTATGGAGTCCAGCCTCATCTTTCCAGTAGGTACATCCTAAAAAACATCTATAATATCTAGTATCTCTTCATCATTCAATGTTTTTAACTGATTTTCAGTAGAAAAGATGACAAATTCTGAGAGGATTAGAAGGAAAGTAATCCTGAATTGCAAACGATCTTATTAACCACTCAAAGGCGTCCAAACGATTTCATCTTTGTACATGAATGGTTAGACTGAAAAAACGGAACCGACACCAAAGAGGACACTTGTTGCAAAAAAGATTAAAAGTACATCTTAAAAAAGTAAGACAACATCTAATATCTATTAATTGTTCAATGTTTTTAGCTGATCTGAAGCTAGCACTGAGATCAGAAACCAAAGCCTGGATGACTTTGTTGGGGTATCATTGTAATAAGAAGTACCGAACTGAGATGGAAGCAATTTTGACTTTTATAGAGGAAACCGGCAAGAAGTTAAATCGCAGCATCACGGACTTGGATGATATCAGAATAGCCATGTCAGCTTTAAAAGAGATCAGAGAACTACAGATCTCCATAGACTCTCAAGTTGGGCCCATTGAGGTAGCTAGTGTGAATGTTGCATGTAAGGGTACTGTTTAATAGAGCAGTTATTTTCTGGGCTATAGCTTAACAGACCACTTTGAAAATGTATGGTTTAATATGTGTTGAATGTTGGGTGACGGACCTGTTGTGTTCCTGTGAATCTTTTTGTGTGAATTTCTGATTTGAACAAATGCGAGCTTGCTGAGGTGAGCGGTGGTTCAGTGAACAGTACAGAAATTGAGTGATGTAGGTAAGAGGAAGATGGGAATACAGGTATTTAATGCAAGAAAGCTTTTCATACTTTGTAGAGAAGTCTGTGTATGAAAAGGAATGAGTTTCATAATTATTTTTTTTTTTAGCTTAGCCTACAGAGGAGGAAAATCTTAATGCTGGGAAGACTATATGAGAATGTGTGAGAGTGATTGCTTGAGTCAGCTATATCATAGGTTGAAATAAACATAAGCAACCATCTTCCTTAAAGAAGTTAAAATGATAGAATACATTTACTGAACATCTGACAAATGGCAGAATTAAAACCAGATGGTAACTGTTTCTCTGCAGTCCTGACCAGTGTATGTATTTAAGAAGGCTGTAGTGTGGCAAAATGCACCACTGATTAGTTGTTCAGTAGAATTCCTTTTTCCTACGACACATTCATGATTCCTGATTGCCCATAATTTTATTATAAGCTTCGGGTTCTGCAATCAGGAGCCTCGAGTCCCTAGGCACAAAAAGCCATACTACAGGTTTTTGAAAGGGAGATTGATGTATTTTCCACATAGTGGCATGGTGGACAGATAGTTATGTTTCCATTGTTGTGATTTAACTGCAGTTTGATCAAACTGGAAAACATAAATGGAAACAATTCAATTTCATACAAAATTTTTCAAATGAAACTGTTATGCCACAGTTTCATTGCTGCCTTACCCCATGCTAATTTACAGTAAGTGAATTTCAATTGTATTTTTGTGAAACTTGACTAAGGGTTTCAGTATGCGGAGTGTTCATATGTTGGTGGTGCAAGTGGAAATCAATGTTCTGAGATAATAAGATTCTGATGTTTCTTCCAGTTTGGTATTTGTTTGCCAGATTTTGATAATGGATATGCAAAAAAAGAACAGATTTCCTGACAGATCATTCTTTGTTTTTAATGATTTAAAATGTTAGCATTCATATATGTATGTCAAGTTAACTTATCTTTTTATGTATCTTGATCCAACCTTCTCACAGGAATCCTATGCTATGTTGAACAAATATGATCTACTTGTTGCCAAGGAAGAGACAGAAAAGGTGGACACTTTGCACTACACTTGGGAAAAGCTGTTAATCCGTGCAAATGAGGTGCAGAATGAGCTTGTTGCTTTGCAGCCAAACTTCAGAGGGGAGCTTATTAGTGCTGTGAAGACTTTTACTGAAGACTGTGCACAGTTCTATTCAGATTATGATCAGGCAAGTATTTGTATTTTATTGTATTAGAGGAGTTTTTGAGGAACAGTGGGAGCTGGAAAGATTTTGGATTTGACTAATGGGATGGGCCTCTACTGTTGAATATGTTCATTCTTGCTAATATGGTGTTTGAGTTTCAG
Organism: Oxyruncus cristatus; assembly: GCA_013399855.1. Lineage (NCBI taxonomy): Eukaryota > Metazoa > Chordata > Aves > Passeriformes > Cotingidae > Oxyruncus > Oxyruncus cristatus. Next base: position 490,310 of record VXAY01003232.1, on the reverse strand, counting down.
TGCAGGGCAGGCTTTGGTTATTATTCTGTATGTGACTGAAGTATGTAATGCTGATAATCACTTCTTAGAGATTAAGAATTGAGATATTTTAGGTTTATGATAAACAGCTAGTTAGCATGAGCAAATGTGAAAACTGGAATTAATGAGAAATTATGTTAGAATGTGAGAAGTGTTTTCTGATGCTACGTATACAAAATATGAATGAATGAAGCTGAAGTAGTCTTGTATCATCTTTTAAGTAATGCTAGAAAAAGGAGCTATGATTGCCCAGCTTTTACACTATAATGACAATTTCAACATTAAAAAGACAATTGTGTTCTTTCATTGTTTTGTTCTGTTTTGGTTTTTTATTTTTTTAATTGTTTTTAGAGAAAGTGCTTGTTCTAATAGGAAACTGAGATCTCTTGGTTCAGTTGTTATCTGATGTAGGGTGGGAATCTGGAGGCTGCAAAAATGTTTGAGTTTAACATTTAGAAAATGCTGATTAAAAGTAAGTAAGTTGTGTCTATTTTCACCTTCTAAATTCACTTCTTTGTTGTGTTTTCGGTTTTTCTAGAATGGACCATTGGTGGTTGGTTTAAAGCCTCGGGAAGCCAGTGACAGGCTTACTATGTTTCAGGTATTGTTAATTATAAGACGTAACTTATTACAAGTAAGCTAACATCTAAAGGCTCTGAGAATGAATCGCAGTAGTTGAACTAATTTTCGTTGATACATAGGGTTACTGATTTGGCAAAGTCTGTTTTAACTTAATGAAGGCTTAGTTGGAATTTTTCTATGCTTTTGCAAAGAATGCTGTTTCTGCAGGAGTTAAGAGAAAGTCTGCATAGATAATGATGACTAGATTCAAATATCCTGATGAAAGCCTACTTTCAAGTTTAGTGTATTTGACTGTAGGCTATTCTTGTCTTCATTATTGTGTTTATTTTTTGGGGGGGGTGGTGGGATTTGGTTGTTCTTTTTTTCTTTCCAGTAGAATGAAATGTTTCCATTTAAACTGACAATTTTCCCCGTTGAAGTGTTTCTTTGTACTGTTATTAATATCTATTCCTGTAGTGATGACTACCAACGCTTTTCCTTTTTCCATAGTGCTTGACTTCTACTATGTTCCCTGAGCTATATTGCAATTGAAATATAAATTCAAATATGTTTTTCTTTGCTGCTTTAATGGCAATAATTCTTACTTCAACCCTTTAATAAAAGATTTGCACAGCATACATGCAGAGGTAGAATTTGCTGCATCCATCTTTCTTTGCTTTGCATGTCATGCTCCTCCTCTTTCAAGTGCAATCTTAGCATTTATTTTTCTGTCACTGTGTCATATGAAGTAAATGGCTTTCCTGTCAACTTCTAAAGATGTGCCTCCAAGCTAGCTAAAAGTTACTTTTCTTATGAAAATCGTTGACAAAACTGTTGACAGTGTAAGCTGTTATTATCTCTGTATATCTTTCTATTATTTCCTAGATTTTAGTCTCTAATGCAGCTCTAAGCATAATGCCAGATCTTGAATCCTTAGTTATTAAGTTTTATTTAATTTAATCTTTTTTTTCTTTTTCTTTCTTAGAATCGTTTTGATAATCTTTTTCGGAAATATATTACTTGTACAGGTGGGGAAGATCTTTTTGGTTTGCCAGTTACTCAGTATCCTCAACTGCTTGAAATACAGAAGCAACTGAATATGTTACAGAAACTCTATAAACTATATAACAGTGTCATTGACACAATTAGTGGCTACTATGATATTCTTTGGTCAGAATTAGACATTGAAAAAATTAACAGGGAACTTCTGGAGTTTCAGAACAGGTGAGAAACTGCTGGAGTGGTAAAGTTGCCAAAAGTTCTTTTGTTACTTCTTAAATATGATTATAATTGGTTAGCACCAACAATCATATCTGAGTATATATTTACTCAGAGTAAATGGGATTTATTGCATGCATAGAAGCTGAACTTTTCACCAAACCAGAAATCAAATAATTAAAGAATTAAACTGCATGTGCTGAGGAACAGGGTTTTTCTAGATTACAGAGCAGCGTATCATGAGCCTGCTCAGAAGATTAAATCAAATGGTTTTGAAGATCTCTTGAACAGAGTATATTAGAATTAGGCAGCTACACTCTTTAAGAGGAGTCTGTAGGTGCCTGCCCAGCTATCAGTTGTTGAAATAGACTGGAAACAGATTTTCTCACATGCAGAATCGGATATGGAAGTTTCAAACTACAGGTAACCTGAATTTGGAAGGTTCTGCTGTTAAGCCATATACTCTTGGTTTTAAAGAAAGAATATCTGAAACTTTTTGAAAAAACTTGCATTACCTCTACATAGGTGCCGTAAGCTTCCTCGTGCCGTGAAGGAATGGCAGGCCTTTTTTGACCTAAAGAAGACCATTGAGGACTTCAGTGAATGTTGCCCATTGCTTGAGCGTATGTCAAATAAAGTGATGATGCCTCGGCACTGGAAGCAGATTACAGATCTCACTGAACACAGATTTGATGTGGAAAGTGAAACATTCAAACTGAGGGATATAATGGAAGCTCCACTATTACGATACAAAGAGGAAATAGAGGTATTGTGTAGGAAGAAGAATGGATGCATGAAATAATACAATCTGCTTGAATAGTATAGGAATAATAGTAGCAAGAAGGAAAACAAAATATTTCTAAAGAAAGAACAGAGAAATGGACTATCAATTTATCTTTTTGTATAAAATAACAACACAAATATATTGTGGTGTCAACTTCTGTTTTTCAAATCATGCAACTTCAAATCATTAACCAGGAGTTAATTTGCAAGGGTGCCTTGCTTTGCAACATTAAAGATATTAAAAGTAATCACTATGTTATTCTTTTATTCCCTCTGAAGTTGACTATATAGTGATGTGGTATACAGATTATTAGCTATGGTGTTTGTATGTCTGTAGATCTTTCCACTTTGTAAATATTTGCTAATTGGCCTTACCTAGGATTAACAGAAATAAGTGTTAGATTTGTATACCAGAGACTTGAAGCATTATAGCTTGTTTTGATATCCTGTCTACTTAAAAGGACATCTGCATAAGTGCTGTGAAGGAGGGAGACATTGAGCAGAAGTTAAAACAGGTGATAGCTGAATGGGATAACAAAACGTTTATCTTCGCAAACTTTAAAACCCGTGGGGAACTTCTTTTAAGAGGTGACAGCACATCAGAAACAATTGCTACCATGGAGGACAGCTTGATGATTCTTGGTTCTCTCATGAATAACAGGTAACAGGAAACGGAGGAGAGGAATGAGGGGAGAGATTCAAATATTGGCAAAATATTTATTTTATTGAACTAATCTGTCACAGAGAAGAAGGAAGATAAATGTTTAGATAAAACCTGAGAACTTGTTTGTCCTTGAACTGTTCATGGGCTAGTTCTTATTGTGTGTATCCCTCCAATAAGTTCTTTTCAAAGTATATGGATGCAGTTAAGGCTTCCTGAGTAAACAAATGGACAGTTTTCATTGATGCAAGAAAGTGCAGATATAAGGGAGAACACTGTGTGGTTGTGGCAGGCATACCATGGGCATTACAGGCAGTGCTACTCTGCCACTGTGATAGGTCATTGCCTCATGCCAAAGGTGCTGAAAATCCCAGTTAAAGTGAGCTTCAGTTTGTCTGGTGTCACATGGCAGAGCACACGGATACAATAAGGAATACGGAATCTGACTTTCAGGCAGATGTTCGAATGCAAGGATTCAGGAGAGTTAATAAACTCTGGGAGTCTTACAGCTTTAAAGATGTTGCATAGTCCCCTTTTGAAACGACTTTACCTTAGAGTGAAATTGTAATGTTGCTGCTATTCAGCTTCTCTTGGATCAGAGCTGTGCTATGCACCATGTGTACAAAGCAGCAAGTTGGAGCTGGTTTGATTTAGAGCAGCCAACTAGCTGAACTGAGTATAGGTTTTTATGCTTTCACTTGAAAAATATATAACCAGCAAAATTATTCCTCATCCTTGTGAGTAATATGCTGTTTTTCAAGAATCTTGTTTTCTTCTTGAAATTGGGCAAGTGTTTTTGTTTGTTTGTTTGTTTTTGGTTTTTTTTTGTAGATACAACACACCCTTCAAGTCACAGATTCAGAAATGGGTGCACTATCTTTCCAACACAACAGATATCATTGAGAACTGGCTGACTGTGCAGAACTTGTGGATTTATTTAGAAGCTGTTTTTGTTGGTGGTGACATAGCAAAGCAGCTTCCAAAGGTTTGTATACATGCCTTTTGTTTGTTTTGTTTATCTACGTTTTAAGAATAAAATTTAATTGTGATGTCATAATTGATGCAGTAACATAAACCTCATTTTTTTGGTACTTAACAAAAACATCCTTGCTAAGAAAGTAGGTAAGCAATGTCGATGGAAGGTATTATGTTAGAAGGAATATAAAATTGTGTGAGCTACTAGGTCTTTTTATTTCTAGATTGTAAAGCTTGTTTGTAAAGAATGATTGTAAGAGAAAGTAAATAGCTGGCTGAACAGCAAAGTATGAACTAAGCTGTATTCTATAAGCAGACAGAACTGTGGTTTTTAAGGTGAAAAATTTCAGGAAGACATGTGATTACTAGTGAGAAGATTACTGGGTGCCAATTCTGCAAGCAAGTGCCTTTTCCCTCTTTTCTCTTCCTTCGTACCTCTCTTCCATTCTGCATTCATTGTCATGTTTCAACAGGAAGCAAAGCGTTTCTCTAACATTGATAAATCCTGGGTAAGAATCATGACCCGAGCTCATGAAACACCCAATGTTGTTCAGTGCTGTGTTGGAGATGAAATCATGGGACAGTTATTACCACATTTACTGGAACAGCTTGAAATCTGTCAGAAATCACTCACAGGGTAAGATTACTACAAGACCAATTTTGGCCAGATGGTTGTGCATTGTGTAGCTAGGGAAAGAGCAATTGCTCAAGTACTGCGCCATGAACTGTGCAAACATCATGTTCTTATTCTGTTATGACTTCAGCTGAACTGAGTAAATAAGTTAGCAGGATGATACAACACCTCCAGAGAAATTGATAGCAATTCACTGATAAGTATTTGATTTGTGACTAAGCTGCCACTCACTGTCTCTCTCTGCTTTTTTCAGCTTAGTTTCAATCCAGAAGGCACTCTAGATCTGTACGTTCTTTTCAGACCTTTCACAAATCTGGAAGAAATTTAGCATGAGTGTTCTAAATAGCAAGTAACAGACTTCTTGTAAAAACACTTTATTTTTATTTAGTTTCTTTTTACTGGTGTTTATAGCAAATAATGCAAGGTTTCTGTGAAATGATTTCTGGTGTTAAGAGTGTAGCTTTAAAGCAGATGCTAAGCATGAAGGTATGTTGGATAAAAATTGTCATTGCCACAGCTAAATATTGGAATGATAAATTGTGAGAAATACCACGTTCAAAGAGAAAAGGATATATAAATTAACCTAATTCACTTACAATGTACTACCGGCTTCACCATATTTTTTAAAAAATGCAGGTACCTGGAGAAAAAGCGCCTTCTATTTCCACGATTCTTCTTTGTGTCAGATCCTGCTCTCTTAGAAATTCTTGGCCAGGCATCAGACTCTCATAATATACAGGCACATCTGCTGAATGTCTTTGACAACATCAAAACTGTCAGGTTCCATGAAAAGGTATGTACTGCCCATACCTCAGCATTACATTCTTTCACATTAACAGTGTGTGATACTTGTTAAACAAGAAAGCTGCTTGGGTGCATAGGGCATTCAACTGTTTTACCACATTCATCAACTATTTGATAAGTAGGTTTTCTTCACTTAAGATTTAGTTTCATATCCTTGTTTATGTAGTAGTAAAACTGCAAATAAAATAGAAAACCAAAAATTTACGCCAGTGCTTAGGTTTCAGAAAAAAACACCTGTGTACTGAACTGTTTTCTGTGGCTTAATGTGGGCTGGCATCCTCTCAGATAAGCTTCTGATTCTTTATGAGCATATTTGTATCTTTACTTTGCCTGTATTTGTAATTTTCCATTCAATTTTCATTGTTAGAAGAAGTATGTCTAGGGTCTCACCTGTTTCTGAGTTGTCCTTAATATGTCTTCAGCCACAGTGTTTGAATAACACTTATAAGCTTTACAAGAACAGATAGCAACATTTTTTGCCCTTTCTATGTGTACATTTTCTTAGAAATTACATCCCCATGCTTTTGAAATTCCTTTAATTGCCCATGTTCCTTAACTTTTGTGTTTCCGTTATTTTTTTATTCTAAGGCTGTAAATTGCTAGGATATTAACCCACCAGTAATGGGGGAAGGCTTCCTTTATTGTGACTGGAAAGCGGATGTTGTCACAGAATCACAAAATGGATAAGGTTGGAAGGGACCACAGTGGGTCATCTGGTCCAACTCCGCTGCTCAAGCAGGATCATCATAGAGCAAATTGCACAGAATTGCCATTGAAACTTAAGTGAAATTCAGAACTTGTCAACGTACTGGGAGTTGTCTCCGTGTTCGGTTGACACTGTTGTATTTAAAGCCTTTCTACATAACAAAAGTAATGATTTAATTGTTTTTACATTTCACTGAACAAATTGGCATAATTTTATAGTTACCTAAATAGGTTTAATGAAGTGATTGCAGAAAAATGCAGCATTTATTGTAAAGATGAACAATTCATCTATAAACACAAAATGCTTTTGCTTTGCTTTTATTAGATATATGATCGTATATTGTCGATTAGTTCACAAGAGGGTGAGACTGTAGAGCTGACTAGACCTGTAATGGCTGAAGGAAATGTGGAAGTTTGGCTCAGTTCTCTGTTGAAGGAATCCCAGCTTTCACTGCATCATGTTATTCGCCAGGCAGCTCTGGACATTCAGGAAACAAGTTTTCAGATTACTGAATTTCTTTCTACTTACCCGGCCCAGGTAATATCATTGTTAAGTTAATGAAGAATTATTCACAGATATGTATCACGTTTTTTCCTGTCTTTGCAATAAAAATCATGGCCAGTGTTATAAATACAAAACTAACATTTAAATTTGTCTTAATCACCTCAGTCTTTAAGTTACACTTCACTTTCATATGTGAAACCGAAAGAAAATTTACCCTGAAGCTCTCGTTGCAATATAATACTGAAGGCAATAAATTAATGTAATGAAGTTAACACTATTTCTTTACAAGCTTAATACTCTATTATTGAAGGAAATGTAGTAACATTTTATGGTTGTTCATGTGTTCTGGCTAACACTATATATTGCTAAAATTTGAAACTGACAGTAATGCTGAGGGAAAATAATTTTCTTAGGAGAAGCTTTTTCACTTATGATCAGGAATGGTGTTGGAGATAGAATAAAGAGTTTGTGAATTACTGAAAAAAATTTTAATTTGAAGCATTAATTATTCACTGGTTAATTATTACATATATGGTATATTAATTATGTATAATTTACTTATATAATTACTTGCATTATATGTAAGTATATATATGCTGTAAATTATATTGAACAGTTGTATCATAATTCACCATAGTCAGTATCTACAAGACTGAAGTGTGGACTTAACTATGTGTTTATGAAGGGAGTTGGGACACACAAAACAAATGCATAGGTTGAATGACTTCTATGACCTCTATAGATGCATGAAAAATTATTTTATACAAATAGTAGGAGAACCATTTCTTTAATTTATCTTAGGTGATAAATTAGGTGAAAATGAAAAGATTATGAAGCATATACTTCTGTGTTTTCTAAGGTTGGGTTGTTGGGGATCCAAATGATTTGGACAAGAGACTCAGAAGAAGCTTTGGCTAATGCCAAGCATGATAAAAAAATTATGCTAAAGACGAACCAGTTTTTTCTGGATCTTCTAAACATGCTGATAGACATGACAACAAAGGACCTTAGTCCAGTTGAGCGAATTAAATATGAGACATTAATCACTATTCATGTGCATCAGAGGGACATTTTTGATGGTCTTGTAAGTATTAAAAAATTTACAATGAGTTATGAGGTGTTTTCCACATAACACAATGAGAAATGATAACAAGAAAATATTACTATACCTATGAACTCCTGCCTCATAAGATAAAGATTTAATTTCAGAACTGTAATGATTGTGTGACCTGGAATATTATAAACACGCTGATGTTGCTTCAAAACATGTCTTAGTTTACTTTTAAATAATTCAGTGGGTTTTCCCCTCCCTCAAGCAGTAGCATAATTTTATAAAGTTTTGTGTTTGTCCACTTAAGTTAGACACCTCTGTTGCATAATCAGTTAGGGACTTCTATTTCCTTACAGATTTAGTTACAAGTAATTGCCCTTTCTCTAGAATGCATTGTGAGTTTCCATGAGTAAATAAAATGAATATAAAATTATAGTACAGGGAAAAGTTTGAAGTTCGTTGAAGCTGCTGTCTCCTCTGTTCTAGTTTCAATAGCATATCTAATTACTACTTAGGGATTTATTATTCACTTCACACCTTCTCATGCAGACACAGGATGCTTAAATTAGGAAAATGAAAACATTTAGCTTAATCAAACTCAAAGCTAGCATGCTCTTTTACTTAAGCAAAGCCCTGGACCTGATTCTAAAATTAAACTGAGAAAAGAATTACTAAGTTTTAACCCATTGCTTATAGTCAGGCACCAATCTTTTCATTGTAGAATCATTTGTTTCTAGTTATAATCATTTTATGTGCAGTACAATTTTTAGGACATTTTTTTTAATCCTGTTTTAATATTCAGTTTATAAACTGTGAGTTATTCCCAGCTCTGAATTTCTTAAATAGTATCTGCATCATGACACTGTCTTGAAATCCCTTTTTTCCAATTTGCATGTGGTTTTATACAGTTCTGATGGCAGTTTTTAAAATCAAGTATCACATTACGTGCCTTCTACTCATGTAGACTAAAGTGGTAGAGATGACTAAAAGGAATGGCAATTTTAATGTTAAACTGATTGTAATGACTCTTGTTTGAGGCGTATGTATTTGTATTTAGAATTTTGACACGCTCATCTAGAGCCTAGAGTACCTTTGCCTTCGTATGGGCTTCAGCAAGGACACGTTAGCAATTTTTGTGGTGAAAAGATAGAATCTCCACTCTTCTTGAGTTACTAGCTGTTCTCTATGTCTGACTATGTGTGTCATTGTGTTTGCAGTGCCGCCTTTGCAATACTACTTAAATGATGTAACATAAATGTAAAAATAAATGTTAACCATAAATGCTGCAAACTTGTTTTCCCTCTTTTCTTAGTGTTGCATGCATATCAAGAGCCCTACAGACTTTGAGTGGCTGAAACAGTGTAGATTTTATTTTAAAGAAGATTCTGATAAAATGCTGATTAAGATCACTGATGTGAGTTTCACATACCAGAATGAATTCTTGGGCTGCACTGACAGGCTTGTCATAACGCCCCTTACAGACAGGTGAAAAAGACTAATTTTATTCCTTTTTTCTTTACTGAAAAACCTAGGCTTTTACAAGAGCAGTTTAGTAATTCCTGTTGAATGCAAAATTGATCTCTGCAGAGTTTGTCCTTCACAGTCTTTTCCAAGTCAATAATTTTACACAGAATACTTCAGTATTTTTGTTTCTGCGCCTTACAATATGAATAACATCCAGCTTAATTTCTAACACATAATTGCATGATTCCCACGTACATGATGTATGTGACCTTGATTCTTATGTATGTGAGGCTAGTATACTGGAGGATGAGGTATATCCAACAGATACAATGTGCAGAGAAAGATAAAGGAAAAAAGTAGGTGTTTACAGGCAAGCTAAGGAAAACATGGAGAATAGACAGGAAAAGCATTTTTATTCAGCTGTAATAGATCGGAGATCTTTGATCTAAAAGGATGTTGAAAGAATCGCAGCCATATTATCAGAGAGATCAACCTACTGGACTTGAATAACACTAAGAATGCTTTATAAGCTAACATTGGCAAAATAAGGCCATTGGGCGGGGGTTTTGTTTTGTTCTGTTTTGTTTGGGTTTTTTTTTACTGTTCCATACAGAAAAGAGTTTGTCTTGAGATATAATTATTAGCAGGTGTTTACTGCACTACATAGGCATGTTTCGTTTATGAAAATGGGATGCAGTGTGTGATCCAATTTTAAGCGTGGATGAGAAAGGAAAGGTTAGCTGTCTTTCATTATTGTATTCCATAGTATAATGTTAAGTTAATGAATAGTATAGTATAATGTAGTTCATAACTACTTCAGATAAAGAAATTAATGAACAAAGCTAACCAAACTAAGATTAGGCAACTTCTCTGTATCTGCTTTCTTCGCTTCTAGAGATATTTCAGTTTGCTGATTATAGAGGTTTATCTACTCTTTCACTTTAACAAGGTGAACCTTAATATTCCATACATCAGAGACTGAGTGAAGGATTTTTCTCCTTACTGGTTTAATTTGTAATTAGAGGCATGTAATTTCATCACTTTCCTCTTCTCCTTAAATCAGACCTTACATGAGTAAGTTCCTCTGGCACTATACAGAAAACTGTGCATGGCAGCCCATTAAGTGATGATTGATTGTTGCCTTTTAGATGTTACATCACTTTAGCTCAAGCTTTGGGCATGAACATGGGTGGAGCACCTGTGGGACCTGCAGGAACTGGAAAAACTGAAACCATCAAAGATATGGGACGGTGCCTTGGAAAATATGTAGTGGTCTTCAACTGTTCAGATCAGATGGATTTCCGAGGACTTGGGAGGATCTTCAAAGGTAAGACTCAACTGTATCACAGGATATGCTGTGTAACTAACTGGTCAAAGGAAGAGATTATTCCAGTATTCTGAGCTTTGGAGTGGCCTCATCTCAAGTATTCTGTGCAGTTTTGGGGCCCACAGTGTGAGAACATATAAAAATACTAGAATATCTCCAAATGTGAGCAACAAAGATGGTGAAAGAACTAGAGGGCATGACTTAAGAGGAACAGCTGAAGATACTGCATTTGTTTAGCTTTGAGAAAAGGAGACTGAGGGGTGCCCTCATTGCTGTCTATAGCTTCCTCATGAGGGGAAGTGGAGAAGGAGATGCTGATCTGATGTCTGCTAATAGGACATGGGGGAATGGCTTGCGGCTGCACTGGCTGAAGTTCAGATTAGATGCTAGGATGTTTACTGAGGGTGTGATCAAGCACTGGAACAAACCAAGGAAGTAGTCAGGGTCTCAAGCTTGTCAGTATTCAGATAGTGTTTGAACGGCAATCTTAGATATATGGTTTAACTTTTAGGTAACCCTGTGTGGAGTCAGGAATCGGACTTGTTGATACTTGTGAGTCCTTTGTAACTGTGTTGGCTTCACACCAAGTGTCCAAGCCCACAGGGAAGGCCTCCCCCTCCCTTCTTCCCCCGGGGCAAAGGAAAAAAAACTATAGAAACTGAAGAACCCGAAACCAACCGAATTATATCAAAATATATGTATTTGCATATATTTACAGTTATATACAGCTAGAATACTATGTACAGTATTCGGGATCCTGAATACACCCCCCTTCCCTCCCCCAGAGGAAAAGGGAAAAGGAAGAGGGAAAAAGGGAAAAGGGGAAAAACAATATACACAATCCAAAATTAAGAACCAGCAAAACAAATCAAATGGGAAATCAATCTCACCACATCCCTTAGAAAAACAGGATGGCCTGACACAGCCGGCACTCCCCGCTCTCCCGCGTGGCAGAGCAGTAATCACTGCAGGCCTCAGCTGATAGATAAGCAAGACCAACGCAGAGACCCACTGCTCCTGAACCTCACCAGAAGAGAAGAGAGGAAGAGCTTCCACTCCCTTCTTATTTATACCCTTGCTTACGTAAAAATCGTATGGAATACTGGGAACATGGCCTCGGTTCCTTGGTTCCAACCTGGTTACCAAGGAAGGCCTAAGATCAAAACCACCACAGTAACTCAGGATATTCTATGATTATTTAATTTTATGAACTAAACGAAAGTTAAAAATGCTCGAACGTCTTTATCTACACATAACCAGCAGATACTTTCAACCTTTTAATAAATGCAAGTAGCTAATATCTTGTTATGAATATAAAATACAGTTGCAACACCATCTCCAAGAAATAGAGATGTCTGAAAACAAGACAGTTTATGAAAAAATATATAAAGTCACTTTAAATAATCAAGGAGGAAAAGAAAAAGCTGTGAAATTTATTGCTGAACTGGTAGAATGTTTTCAATTCCAATTTCAGTATTTCGGCTCCTTCAAGTGTTGAAGTTCCTATCAGTAGAAGGAAATGCATGAATATGTGTATTAGGTGCAGATGACATCTCTTTTTAGGCACCTGTCAGTCATGGCAGATGTCAAATGGATGTTGATGATCAAGTGGGTATTCTTCACTACTGTGTAGTTGCAAGTGTCTGTACTGGTGATTTTTTTGTTTGTTTCATTTTCCCCAAAATAGCTAAGGAAGAATGCAGTTCTGGCGCAGGCTGACCCTTCACTTCTTTTCTGATGAAAGCAGCTGTTTTGTGCATTTTAATATATGCAATAAGCTATTGACAACACACTTTATTTTCATAGAAACACTGCAGAAATTTTTTTCTGGGGTAAAGAGGAATGGGAAAACATTCAAGATACTGAGAAAGGGAGCAGAAATCAAAGATGTAGTATCCTATACAATCTTACTTTTGGAACTTTGTGAATTCTTACTTGAAAAAGAATTAAAACTCTTTGTTGCTTTCCTAACCCTCAAAAATAGACACTTTCTTTTTTTTTTCCTGAGATAGATTAACCTGATTTTTTGGCTTGTGAATTGCACCAAAAAAGGGTTAACACCATAGTGGTCATATGCTTAGTTGCTTTTCTCTTTGAAGGTCTTGCTCAGTCTGGCTCCTGGGGTTGCTTTGATGAATTCAATCGTATTGATTTACCAGTACTATCAGTGGCTGCGCAGCAAATAGCAATTGTGCTGAGGTGTAAGAAAGAACGTAAAAAAAGATTTATTTTTACTGATGGAGACAATGTGGAAATGAACCCAGAATTTGGCATCTTTCTTACTATGGTAGGTATTCAGTAAGTTTCTAATATTGCAGTGATGATTATACAATAATGAAGTCTAACCTGGTATGTTAAATGTGCTTGCTAATTCTTACCTCAGTCAGTTCTTAGAACTAACTCATTGACAGTTTTAGAATCTTTAGTATTACCTCAAAGACAGTTTACAGGATCTTGTTTTGATAACATCAAGCACATGCAATTAACAAATGCAGTCAGCATTATAAATACAAGTTATTACCTCAGTTTCAGATTGCTTCTGCATGCCAAGTTCTTGTTCCTGAAGTAGATTTTTTGCTATAAATAGAGAGAAATCTCCATGGAGATATAGGTAGAAGTAGCCAGTAAAAATAGGACCAATAAGACAAACTCAAATTTAAAGTGTTTAGGGGGAAAATTTTTCATATCTTATGGATGTAAAAGAGGCAAAAATTCTATAGAGATATGATGGTAAATCTACATGGTAATTAAGTTTTACATGTGATTTAAAGCCAAAACCCTATTTTTATCTAACCATATTACCCATTGCTTTGTTGATCCTTCTGTTTGTGCAAGGTGCAGTCAACTTCAAAACCTGTTTTTCTCACCAGAATCCAGGATATGCTGGACGGCAAGAACTTCCTGAAAACTTGAAGATCAACTTCCGTTCAGTGGCTATGATGGTTCCTGATCGTCAAATCATAATTCGTGTTAAATTGGCTAGTTGTGGTTTCATTGCTAATGTTATACTGGCAAAGAAATTCTTTACACTGTACAAGCTGTGTGAAGAACAACTGTCAAAGCAGGTGATTATGTTCATATGGGAAAAAATTATTTTAGGGAACAAGTATATATGATGTCACAAAGTATTCATGTGAAGAAAATGGAAAAGTTCATGTTCACTAAGTAAGCTAGATGACACTTGCAGTTTAGTAATGCAGCCCTCTGCTGTCCTGGAGGATTAGCTCCTGCTACTGGTTGTCAGTACAAGAATGGGACTGTCATTCAGAACACTGCTATTATTAACACCTTCTTTAATGAATGGTGATGACTGAGAGAAATAAAAGCCTTATATACTAGTTGACTCTACAGAGTGGATTGAGAGGCATTTGGTTTGTGTTCCCTCTGCTTGTTTAGATGTTTCTCAAAGTCAGTTTCCAAGGACCACAGAGGATTCAAAATAATACTGATGGAGTATTTCTTGATAATCCTTATAGTTGCATTTCTTTTTTCTGTCACACATTATAGTTTAGTAGGTGGTAGCAGAGTTGGAGAGTGAAGTCACCCATAGTCATACAGCCAAAGTCATCTTGTTGGATGTTTGGAGGCATTTAAACCACATGTGCTACTTCTCATACATGTCTATATCTTAAATAGTAAATAAGAATTGTTTCATCCCTGTTAACTTGGAGAAAATTTTCCCAAACTTCACATATCTTCTAGGTGCATTATGATTTTGGATTGCGGAATATATTGTCTGTGCTGCGTACATTAGGAGCAGCAAAAAGAGCAAATCCCACAGATACTGAATCAACCATTGTCATGCGTGTGCTGAGAGATATGAATCTGTCTAAACTAGTAAGTTCTGAGGGCCTGATAAATTACTTATACTGCACTTTGGAGTTATGTGATCACTAGAAGATTGGATGTGACCTTTACACTGAACCTAGCTTGGAAATGTTTCATTCTCTGAATAGAACATTTTGGCTGGGATAGAGATAATTTTGTTCATAGTACCCTGTATGGCGCTGAAGAGGCAGTGAGAGAGGGGCTGTGTGTTACTTGGCTTCCTACCTGGGTTGAACCTTGAATTGTTCAGAATTTTTTTTCCATATTTCCCCTGCTACCTTTAGAAATAAGTGACAAAATATATGTCTGTGTAGTAACTTTAGAAACATTGACCTTAAGTATTTAATAATTCTTTTGAAATAATCTGTTATTTACAGTAATGAGTACCAACTCACCCATCTAAATAGCTAAAAAAACCCCTTCTGTTGTGATACTTCATCTTTTTTTTATAACTTAGACAAATAATAGTATTGCTAAAATCTACCTCAGAAATTCAGTCTGTATGTTAGTGGTTTATTTTGATTAATGGAAGCATCACGTGATCTCTTTCTGCTGTGTCCTGCTAGTGTTTAGCACCTAGAGGATTACCACATGTGGTTCCTTATCTTCTCAAATATTTCTTTAGATCTGCAGGAGTTAGGGATTGTTTTTTTAAAGATGATAGAATAAATAAAATAGGTTTTCATCTGTGCCACTTTTTGTTTTCCCTGATTTTCACTAGATTGATGAAGATGAACCCTTATTCCTGAGTCTAATTGAAGACCTGTTTCCAGATATCCAGCTTGATAAAGCAGGCTATCCTGAACTTGAAGCAGCCATTGACAAACAGGTGATGTTTCTCTTGATATGTGCTGCTCTAGCATAACTATAATGATGTGACATCTAAGAAAATTATTGTTGTTGAATCTATCCAGCTGGTAATTATGTTTTACTATTTAGCAGAACAGTAAACTTTTCCATAAATCTTTACCATTGGCATATTATTATTATTAAGCTTATTCTTCAGGAGGTCGCTGAATTGTGGTTGTGGTGTCCTGTGTATTCTTGTGAGTCATTTGCAGGGTCCAGTTTTAAAAATGCATGTATATAAGTTTGCCTTATGTGACCCAGGATTAAATATTTGTATAATGTCTAACATTTGGAACATGAACTTGAGAAAATACTTACCTAAAATGACACTTCTGTTTAATTTCCCACGAGATGTTTGTAGCATTTCCGTAGGACCAACTTAAGAATATAATTTATATACGTTTATAATAGATATACTATAGATATGTCTAATAGATTAGATATAAAAATAATGTATATATTAGATATATAGTAATAGTTGTATTAGATCTATATCTGTAATGTAGATATATTAGCTTTATATCTGACAGCTAAGCCAACATCCAGTCACTTGCTCACCTTCCCCCAGGAGGCTGGGGGAGAGATTCAGAAGTGGAGAAGAGAGCACAAAAAAGCTCATGGGTCTAGATCAAGACAGTTTAATAAATGAAGAAAAAAGAAATAGAAAAAAGTGATGCAAAAGCAGTCACTGACCACCAGCAGGCTGATTTTCAGCCAGTCTCTGAGCAATGGCTACTTTGGAGAAACTTCCTCCCAGTTTTATTGCTGAGCGTGATGTTACCACTGCAGGAGCACTGGGCTAGATGAGCTTTAAAGGTTCTTTCCGATCCAAAGTGTTCTATCATTCTATGGTACAGAGTATCCCTTTGGTCAGCTGGAGTCAACTGTCCTAGCTGTGTTCCCTCCCAACCTCTTGCACGTCACCAGCCTTCTCGAGGACGGAGCAGAGTGAGAAACAAAGAAGGCCTTGATGCTGTGAAATACAGTTAAGCAACAGCTAAAACAGTAGTGTTATCAACGCTGCTTTGATTACAAATCTAAAACATGGCCCCATATGGGCTATTCTGAAGAAAATCAACTCCATCCCAACCAGAACCACTACATATTAGATGTGTTAAAAGAGAATCTTTTGAGAATATGTCAAGTCTGCTTGTGACCATACTTTTTTATTGATAAAGGAAATATCTAGTCCACAAGATTATTATAATATCCATGGATTTTAGAAATTGTTAGGAAAAGTCTCTATTGATGGCAATGTATTAGAGTGAAGAAATAGCTACCATGACCATCTTGTATTATAGGACGAAAAAAATCAGGTACAGTCTATTGTATCAGATTTTGGATATATTACTGTATATGTGTTGACTCTGAAAACAAGTCAGAAGGCTATATTTGATACTGTAAAGAAAGGTAACTTGGCTGGTTTGGTGTCAACTGTGAGAGTTTTTAATATGTAAAAGATAACAGAGTTTTCTTGTGTATCCTTGAAAACGGAGCATATGATGTTTACACTGTGTTTTGCAAACTCCATTGCTTCCACATTGGTGTTCTTCATGGTGATCAGAAGTTTGTGGCAGCATGGACTTCCTTGTTGCTGTTCATGAATTCACCCTGTTCTGCCTTCTGTTCTTGGCTTCCTTGAGAGATAAATAAATTGTACTGTTTTGAGCTTCATTATGCAAGTGATACAGCAAGTGCTAATTCCAGTTCAATGGTTCTAACTGACTACATGACAGTAATTGTGAAAGCTGAGTTTTATCTTATCAGTAAAAAGTTAGTCCTCCTTTTAGTGATAATTGTTTCCGAGATGTTTGTTGAACAGAAATTATACCAAAATTAAAATTTAATTGTTATTTTGAGAGATTCACCTTTATATCATGATCTTGAAATTGTAGAAATGTTTCTGACTGTCAAAAACATAGTGTGCTATGAATCCTTAGGAGATATTTCTAGCTTTTCTCTACTGGCTAACTATTTTAGTTCACATCAAGCAGAGTCATTTTCACAAGCAAAAGCAATACCATTATAGGGAGATTACTACTTTTTATTAGTATTAGTTCCGAGCTTAAAGATGTTAACAAGCATATGATATTTGATTTTAAAAAATAATGATTTTTCTTGGACAAATGTTACGGAGAAGTTACTCAAAGATCTGTCTGTATACTAAGAAATATTTAACGATGCTTGACATAAAAATTTTTGGTTATTTTAAGCATTTAGAAACACAAGTCATCATCATCATAAAAAGACAACTCTTCTGAGAAGCAAGTGGAAAAGCAAGTGGAAAATGCTATGTAGCTGTGAAAGACATTACTAGCAAAAGTGTTTCTAAAATCCTTGGCTTTTCCTTGAGAGGATGTTTTAACACGAAGAAGTTCTAAAAACAGGATGGTTTATCTTATTTTTTCTGAATTCATATTTGAGTACCAAATATCTCTTCTTTTTCCAACAGTTTTTTTATGTACACAAAGCCTTTACAAAGATTGTAGTAATCTGCTGAAGATATATGTTTTTTGTTGAAGCACCAAAGTATCTTGTGCACTAAAATAATAGTAATTTGGTTTTCTGTCACTATCTCCAGGTGGAAGAAGCTGGACTTGTTTGTCATCCTCCTTGGAAATTGAAAGTTATCCAGCTTTTTGAAACCCAGAGGGTAAGGCATGGATTGATGACACTAGGACCTAGCGGTGCAGGAAAAACTACTTGCATTCATACTTTAATGAAAGCAATGTCAGGTATGTGAGTATTCGTATTTTACTGTATTGTACTGTTACTGAACCTTTAAAATGTAAACTTTAAACCACATTGTTTCTTTACAGAAAGCTTCAATTTCTTCACTGTTACTGGAAGAATCAGCTTGTGTGTTGAGATACTAATTATTGTAATAGTATCTTTTAAAAGCTTAAAAATGTCTGACATTTAAAGTCATATACTTTGTGTCCTATTTTCCGTGTTATGATACTTATATCAGAAGTTCTTATTCTAGATATGTTAAGCAAGAGGAGTTCTGTCTAGGTAGGCAGCTTAGACGAGTGATTAAAGCATCTCCTGCGTTTGGCTGAAATCTTTCCCTAATCACAGAACATGCTGAGTTGGAAGGAACTCACAAGGACCATTAAGTCTAGCTCGTGGCCCTGCACAGGACCATCCCTAGGAGTCACACTGTGTGCCTGAAAGTATCATCCAAATGCTTCTTGAACTCTATCAGGCTTGGTGTCGTGCCCACTTCCCTGTGGAGCCTCTTCCAGTGCCCAACCACCCTCTGGGTGAAGAACCTTTTTCCAATACCTGACCTAAACCTCCCCTGACACAGCTTCAAGCCGTTCCCTCGGGTCCTGTCACTGGTCACCACAGAGAAGAGGTTCACAAGACAGGGTCTTTATCTGCAGTATGAAATAACTACTATCATTTGTTGCTGCTAGGAGATAGTTCCTGGTTAAGTCAGTGACAAAGTCTTAAAGGGTATTCATTTTCTATCCTGACTGGAGGCTTGAGGAGTGTGTGGGTTTTTTGTCCTCTGTATTTCTAAACAAAAATATTTGTTAAAGAACATCTGTTTGAGCTTATTAAACTAAAAGGTCATCAGTGGGGAACAAAAACTGTCTCTTTTGAGGTATACTTGTTTTACCCCATTTTATAAGCTGCTTATACAATTTTCCAGAAATGGATGGCTTCTTTAAAAAATAGTTCAGCAATACATGCAGTAACCTAATCTGTTAAGAAACACTGTAAGCTCTATATTGCAGCGTAAATAGCTGTTCCATTTAGGAAAAAAAGCATTAAGAACAGGTATATATTTATATATAATACTATACATTGTACTATTTTACTATGTTTTTTCTAGCACTGAGATGAAGCCACCACCAGCTTTTTCAAAGCTGATATTCTCACACAACCTCATGAAATGTTAAACTACATGATTTGTCATATCTTATATATTAGTGAACTCTGACTATAATGAAGATATTTTAAAACAAGTCATTTTTTAACTCCTTCTTTCGACATCTTATTACAGGCTCCTGACTAGTTTTAATATTGGGTTTTCTAAAGATGTCGGGTATAGGAGGTTATAAGCTGTTACTAATGAGGAAAAAATAAAGGTTATAGGATCATGGTATGGCTAGATAGAATTTAGCTGCCTATAAGAATTCAGAGGGATATGCCAATATCTTATACTTTACCTATCCCAAGATGTATGCAAGTGCACATCTGGGCAAACTTAAAAAAACAATCAGTCATGTGGCGCATCTGTCTGTTATTTAGTCATTGGGTTTTAAAAATGTGCATCCAAACCAAGGACTTTAAAGCTCTATTGTTTGATAAGCCTTAAAAATATTAAACTAAACAACAAATAAAATTCAATTGCTGCTCTTCTGTTCCCAGTGAAGCTATGAAATGTGAATTATACTTTCAAAAGTTTCAGACTTTTGTTCTACTTTGTTTTGCTGGCTCCCATTAACAAATATTGATGTATAGCAAGAGGTAAGTTTTCCAAGTAAATACACAACGTCTTATAATTGTGAATGTGTATCAAAGCATACATATGGGTGTAATAATTTTGAATTTGTTGAAGTTCTCTGTCTGCTGAAAAGAAATACAAAAACTAACTGATGATCTGCCTTCACAGATTGTGGACAGCCACATCGTGAAATGAGAATGAACCCTAAAGCTATAACTGCTCCACAAATGTTTGGACGTCTTGATGTGGCAACAAATGATTGGACAGATGGAATATTTTCAACACTCTGGAGAAAAACTTTAAGAGCCAAGAAAGGTATAATGAAAAACCCTTCCCTCCAAAATAAAACAAGAAAAACCAAGCTGCTCTATTCTAAATAATTTGTGTTCAAACTGTGTAGTGTAACAGATACTATTTCATGGAATTTGCTAAACCCTCTTTTTTGAATATTAAGCCCTTGTATGGAAGAAAACTGGAAGGTAAGAGTCAGTTCCTCCAATACTGGTATACTATAAAAAATTCTGATGCTGTCAGGATTTCTATCTTTCCTCCAGCTGCCATGTTAAAAGGGAGTGAATCTCACCAGCTAGCCTTGCACGTATCATGGTCCATCTCAAATGGCACTAGAGAATTCTGTTTAGGCAACCAACTTCTGCCTAAAATAATGCTGACATATATTCTTAGACTGCTATATTAACTAAAAGAATGACCTTGGTAGTTTGATGCTAGATGGATTCTTCTTTGTTTTGTCTGAAAATTGGTATGTGATCTTCTCATTAGGCCTTAAGGACAAACGGGAAAAATAAAAGAAAATCCTGACATTTGTTGCATTATTTTCATACAAAAATTCTTAGTCTTCAAGAATACAGATATTTTTAAAATAGAAAATACTTTCAAATTTAATTTTTTTGAGTGTTGTCTCAAATCTAGAAATGTAGCACCCTTGAGAATGTAGCATAGCACTAACTGTTGATTTTTTAATATTTTCTCTCTTCAAGATGAAACAGAAATTAGCATACTCATATGACTTCCTCAGATTCAGTGTTTGCAAAAGTTCTGTAATGACTCTTTATGAATCAAACTCCAGATCATCTCATGCTTGAGATGCCTGAACTGTAGTTGTAAAAAGCCTCTAAATACAAAAAGTTTATCATCTGAAACCTCTTTTGTTCATACCTAGCAATGTTCCAAGCCATCTAGGTGTAGATAGTAGGGATTGTTGTGGGTTTACCAGGCCCCCCTGGGGCTAAAAATGGTTAATTCCAGGTAGATTTCCAGAACAAAGCCAATCACAAGTCTTGGTAATGCCTCTGTGAATAACATATTTAAGAAAACGGAAGAGAAGCCTGTGGCACAGAAGAAATTCCAAGCTGAAGGAGAGCAGAGGAGAACAAGAGACAGCAATGTAGCCTCCAACATCAGTGTAGCAGGAGGTGGGAGGAGAGGCCTGGGGGGGCCCCCTCTCCCCTCCAGCAGGGGAAAGACTTAAAAATCCAACCCCCTGCCACGTGTGGAAGATTATTTAGAGTGAGGAGACTCTCCTGCAGCTCATGCCTGTGCCAGAGCAGAGGAGTGCGTGGAGGAAGCTGTAACTCCATGGGAGACCTAAGATGAAATAGAGTCTTGCTGGAGACCTGTGACCCAGGGAGAAACCTACGCAGGAGCAAGTGTCCTGGGTAGGACATGTGATCCCAGTGAGGGATTTATGCTGGTGTAATTCATTTGTGACC
>VXAY01003232.1:404633-466450 GCA_013399855.1 Oxyruncus cristatus | reverse complement strand
ATTGTCTTCCAAAATCCTCTAAAAATCAATCCTAATCTTGATTGAATGCTGGTAATGATATAGTGAATAATTTTGAGACTTGAGCATACT
The DNA here is from genome assembly GCA_013399855.1 of Oxyruncus cristatus. NCBI lineage: Eukaryota > Metazoa > Chordata > Aves > Passeriformes > Cotingidae > Oxyruncus > Oxyruncus cristatus. Next base: position 466,360 of record VXAY01003232.1, on the reverse strand, counting down.
GGGTTTTTTTTCATGTAGCAAAAATCTTGGTAAAGATGAACTATAAGGGTTTCCAAGATTCTACCTAATGTTCCATAGGAATATCTTTCAACAAAGCTTTCAGCATTAATTGCGGTTTTCTTCCCTTTTAAGAAAACAATAGAGAAAATACCAGTAAAAAAAAAAAAAGTTGATGTCTGATTGTTTTTTTGTTCTTAAGCCTTATATTGACTTAGAACTTTATTGGTGAAGTAGACTCCTCAGGATTAACACTTTTAAAAAAATGGAATTAAAAGAAATATTAATATATTTTCTCTGTATATTTTCTTGTCTAGTCCATCTTGTTGAGTATGTTTTGTTGACATTATTTTGCTTTGATAAAACATGGACTGTCTCAGGAGTATCAAAAATGAAAACTTTCTTCTGTGTCACTAAGACATTGACTCCTATGATCATATAGATAATTACCTTCCCCTGAAAACCAAGTTAATATACCTTTCTTCAATATAATCCCAGATTAAAGCCTTTATATTGGCTTTAAACTTTAATTTTAAGCTAGGAATGATTTCCTGTTTATGAAATTAGAACACCATCCAGGCCCTTGTAGTGTATTTTTCCCTCTGCTTTTCAGACTCAAAAGAACAAAGCTTTACAGGTTACTATGAGATAACAGACTAAATTTTACTGTCCTTCTTTCTAGCAGTTATCACATTAACACGTTGTTTGAAATAATTTTTAAAATTAATGTTTCACAATCTCGTTCTGTTATTCGATTTTTCAAATCCAATAGAATACCTATGGAAAATGCAATTAATCCTGTTGCTTAAGTAGCCCTATGAAAATACAGTTGGCTTCATATTAACTTTCAGATGTCAGCCTTTGTAGTGGTTACTCTGTTATTCTTAGCTTTCTTATTATTTTAACCCATAAAGGTTCTCATGCTTGCAAGTTTTATACAGCTTGCTTGTTTATAACCAGATTTCTTGTCCATAAATCCCTGATTTGTCTGGCAATGGAGGAAAAGTTGGCATGCCACAGGCCATGGTCTGTGGCACTGCCTATATCCACTGTCCTTAGTGCATTAGAGGTTTCAGCACAGAAGTAAGTCAAAAAGACAAAGTATTCTGCTGTACAAGTGCTAAGTGCCAGGCAGTGCCTGGTGCCTCTTTTTGGGTCTGAAGACAGGAACTGCTCTGGGGAAGGTGTGCCCAGGGCATGGCATTTGGAACAGAAACTATCAAGATGAGGAAGGCCATAAAATTGTGATTTCTGGCAAGAGAGAGAAGGTTTCTTTTCCACATGCAGATCTGAAATGGCAGGTCAGGTATAACACCCTGAAAATAGGTGAGGAGCATCAAGACCTACTAGAGAAGGCAACAGGATCCAGTTTAACCATAACCAGTTAAGAGGAAAAGGAGTGAGGATTGTCATCAGAGACTCCTTCCTGTGTCAGAAGCACCTGTGTTCTATGACTTGTTGCCTAGGGAGGTTTGTTTGTGAAATGTTTGTGAAATAGTAAGGGTTGCTGCAGAGGGTCATTAATGTATTTCCCTAGTAGTGGCTGGAGCTTTCCCTTTTAGAATAATATTAAGTCACATGGAACTGTCTGTTCAATCACAGCTCTTAGCAATACTTGGAAATCATCATTAATTCATTTGATAAGTTCTTTTGCCAAGGCCAAAATGTTTTTATTCTTATTATGAAAAAAAAAATATGTTTAAAGGTTTTCTAAAAATTTGGCTGGTAAAACTTCAGTTTTACCAATGAAAGTACATGCAGCCAACATAAGTGCCTTATGTATATTACTGCCAGGCTTTACCTTTTTTAAATTTTTTAAACTAATATGGATACTTGGGAAACTGTAAGTGTCCTGCATCTAGAACAATGGCTGCCATGTTGTTCCACTTCTGTTGTTTCTTTCTGTGCCTACAACACTGCATAGGGCCTCCTGATGATAGCTCTGCCTCCTTGCATTGTTTAATTTGTAGAAAAACACTTTTTGAATGTTTCAGCTTATATTGTGCTTATAGATTCATCTGCAAAGACAGCAGAAACAAGGAAAAACATTTTGTTTTGCATTATCAGTTGTGATTTTGAAGTGATATGCGGACAAAATTTAGTTGTGTCGAAGTAAGTGTTGTATGAAGGTAGTTTCCCTTAATCCATAACCTTTTGCTTTAAATTTATTTTGATGGTAGCAAGAGTCTAAACAAAAACTTCTTTGTTTGTTTGTTTTTGCCTTTGGATATAACATCGGCAAATTATGTTCATTTCACCATGAAACAACACTTCCAATTTCCTTTCCCTCTTGAAAAATTTGCTATAAAATTTCAGCCTTTAGGTATTTATGATTTGATCCAATAGCATTTATTTGTTCTTTTTCATTTGGTCTTACTTCATAAATAAAATATCTTGATGGATCCTTCAATATACCTCCCTTTAAATCTATTTTGTAATGCAATATACTACATATTTCAGCAGGTCAGGGTAGATGTTAACCTTGCATTCTTCAGTATAGTATTTCCTTACTTTTGTAATATAATTAAATGGACTTTCTTTTTTAGTTCCCTAAATCTCAGATGCTGAATGAAATTCAGCAAACAAATATTTGTTGATATTTCGGAAGAACTTTGAAAAATAATTAAAGCCAAATATGGATAACTTAGGAAGTTGTTGCATTTAAATTTTCAATACTTGCAATTTTTGAACCACTAAATATAGCTGCCTGTTGGGATGCACTGTTGTGATGTGCAACTTAAGCAAGTTCAGTGAAGTAGATCTCAAACTTTTCATATTGATGTTCTTGTGTAGTGTGTTTCTTAAGCAGATTTTGTAAAGTGGTCAAAGGTATTTGATCCATTACTCATCAACCTTCTCCAAAGCAAGAACATCTAATTAGCATTTGTACTTACCCCTAACATCTTTTTAACAATTGGTGAAGTTCTGGATATCTGTTTTAAGTACTTCTGCTCATTAATCATTAGTACTTTGTTTTCTACCTACTTGTCTCTAGAAAGTTTTTCATATATGTACTTATTTGCAACCAGTCCCAGAGTTTGTTTACTTTGAGAAGTAAAATGTAGAATTTTGAAATATTATGAAGGTAGTAGAAAGTGTAGAAAAGAATCATAGAAACACAAAATAGTGGAGGTTGGAGAGGACTTCTAGAGATGGTGTAGGTGAATATAGCTCACTCAAAGCAGAGTCATCCAGAGTAGGTTGCTGAGGTCTGCATCCTGTTAAGTTTTGAGATGGATTTTGCTGGTGATTATGTTTTATGTAGGAAATAAATTCATAGGATGTAAGTGAGAAGTATTGTGCCACACAGATGAGAGAAAACTTCAAGGTAACTCAAAGAAGCATGTTACTACCTTGACTTAAAGACATCAAAGAAAAAATCCTCTTCTGTGATCTTAAGAAATGGGTAGTTTTACTTAGGTTTTGTTTATCCAGCATTATAGATACTGAGATACACAGTAAAAGCACTACACACACCAGCAGACATCGCCCCTGATAGCCTAACTTTTTTTCTGCAACTGCCAGATGTTTCTGTCTTATCCTGTGTTATTATCCTGGTTAGAAATAATATTGTGCAGAATAAATCAAACTTGTGTCCAGTAAATATTGTATTATTTCTTTGTAGAGTTTTTACATACTTTTTACAGCTGTTGTGATTAAAAAATATTTGAAAATAATGATTTTTGTGCTGTTGAAAGCTTAAAAGTACTTTTTCTCTTCAGTGTCCCTCTTTAACATCCAGTAGGAATTACACATACCTGGGTAAGATTTGATCTTTGGCTAGCTAAACCCTGCCCAACAGGCAGGGAATCTGAGATATGCCCTTCCCCCTCTTCTCCCCTCCAGGAAATCAACTTCTGATGCTTATTGAACATTTAGAATTACTCTACTTGAATTTAATGAGTCTTGCATTGGGAACTAAATTTCTCTTCTTGACATGCTTTGCAACAGGGATTTTTGAAAAGATGTTCCTTCCAAGAAGCTGAAATCCTGCGTCAGCTGTATGCTTCATCGTTCCCAGACTTATACTGCTTCAGCATTCAGTCTCTGCATTGCAAGACTGAGATGTTGGAAGCCTTTGTGATTATGCAGAGCATTAATATTCTGCAGGGCCTTATCCCGCCTAAGGTAAGTAGTGTGGATTTTTTTCAGTTTTACTTTATCTGTCTGTTCATTGAAGACATCTGGAAATTTAAATATGACTGAAGGCTTTTAGCCTGATGTTACTAATGATTATCAAGTAGAATTTTCAGGCTACTGAAAATAAAAACCTAACTCAATCCTTCAGGACCAAGGTGGAGAATTGACTCCAAAATACTTGGAAAGGCTGTACATCTTCTCTCTCATGTGGAGTGTAGGAGCATTGCTAGAACTGGAGGACAGATACAAAATGGAGTACTGGCTTCGAAACCATGCAACAATAAAGCTTGATCTTCCCTGTATCCAAGAAGGCAGTGAAGATACAATGTTTGATTATTATGTGGCATCTGATGGTTAGTAACCCAGCTGGGTCATATGGGTTAAAATTTAAAAGTAATTTTTAAATTGTGCTGCATTTGAAGTATTAATTAAGAAGTATTTTGTAACTTACTTTCATGTCCCTTAGCAAGTTTTGTTTTACAGCTACACTTTACCGGTGATGCTGTGTTAAGCTTTTCCCGTATTTCCAGCGAGAAGTCAGAATGTGAATATATTGCTATAGAAAGCTGCGTGGAATTTGCTATGATGAATTGTCAAGTGAACAAGAACAGACAGTCTTTGTCATTGTCATAATTTATGTAGGAAAGAGGAGTAAGCCTCTTAGATACAACTTGAGAGATTCTACGATTATATGATTCTGTAATTTTGGTCTGAATGTACAGAGTGGGATTGGTGTATGTGAGACAGAAGCACTGACAGATGAGTCAACTCAATGGAAAACAAGGGAAGCAATGATGCCTTGTATTTCTAAAACATTAACCTAATTTCTTTCTTATCAGGTAAATGGAGGCACTGGAATACACATGTTGAAGAGTATGTATATCCCAGGAGTGGTATGCCAGATTATGACTCCATTCTTGTGCCTAATGTTGACAATGTGAGAATGGATTTCCTTATTGAAACCATCGCAAAACAGGGCAAGGTACTTTTTCTATATTTCACATACAAAATAGTGCACATGATAATGGTTTTGAATTAGAAGGGAAATATTATGTTATTGAAAAAGATGAAATTCTTTTTTTTAAATTGATAATGGTGCTTCCTGAAGCTACATTCACGTAAATATGCTTGAACTCTTTGAATACTCATTGCTTCCAGACTTTTTTGTCTTCCCCTTACGCATTCTTTTTGTAGTGGAAATAACTGTATTGCAACTGAGATCAGATCAGAACAGAACCTTTTTTTTTCATATACCTGTTGGAGAATGAGAAGCACATAGAGCAGCAGACTCATACAAGACTCTGCTGATACGAGACAGTTACAGACTGTGTGAGAAGCACATAGAGCAGCAGACTCATACAAGACTCTGCTGATACGAGACAGTTACAGACTGTGTGAGAAGCACATAGAGCAGCAGACTCATATAAGACTCAGCCAGCGTGGAGCAGTTACAGAGTTTATGTAACTTGAGGTTATGCAACCCTGTTCTTCACCAAAACTGTGTTATATAGGCAGTTGAAATCTTTCAGACACGAGTCTCTAGACAATACACTCTTTTTCAAATACTCAACTCCTTTATGGAATAATACATTAGTATGGTTGTGCTGACTGACTTGACCATTAACCGCAAATATTTTTAACTTGTCAGGACTACAAAAGTCTATGAGACATTAAGTATTTTTCTTCTGAACCCTTGTTGAGAACTCAACAGCTTAAATAGCTTTTCTAGTTTCTTTTCAGTTTAAAAGCTAAATGGGATTGCTGAGCCTTTGCCGAGACACTCAGCTTTTGTGTTTCGTCTTATTTCAATGTTGTCTTTGTCTAGGCTGTCCTACTAATTGGTGAACAAGGAACTGCAAAGACTGTTATCATCAAAGGTTTTATGACAAAATATAACCCTGAAAGCCACATGGCTAAGAGTTTGAATTTTTCATCTGCAACTACCCCGTTAATTTTCCAGGTATAGTAGACATTAATCTTCTAATGCAACGTAGCTGGTTTCAGAGAATGTTCTGAGAATTTGCCAGGAGAATGCTGCTGCAAGTGATTCTGAACGACAAAAAAGCACCTGCTTAATGATCTGTGTGTCCTAACACATGATATAAGACTTCTGTAATAAACATGTTCCGTTCAACTTCTTCTGTAGTTATTGAGCTGTTCTTGGACTATTAAAACACCATGCATATTATTTTCTTTATCACATGTAATGTTTTTATGTCAAATGTATCAGTTCTCACTAACTTGGAAGAGCTGTCAGATTTCGCTAAACGCCACGGGTAAAATAAGTGCTACCCACAACAATCTGTCATAAAAAGTGTGCTGTCTGCAATTTAAATTTCTGTAAATTCAATTACTCATTAAAAAAGTAACACATGCAGTGCAGCTGCTCTAAGTTCACCTATGAATACTTAAATCCCGAACTGTACTGCTGTCCAAATTTCTACTGAGCTAATTTTAATTATTCCAAGTGTCTTTAATCTACTGGCAATATATATGGGAAATATTTTTAATCAAGTCTGGTATACCAAGCCAAAGCACTGTCTCCTGTAATCAGAAGTGCCATCTATAAGCTTGATACATCACCTATCATCTGGCTCTATAACATAGTAAAAACTATTAACATATTTAATATACAAATATGTAATTCTGATCTAAATTTCCATAGTATTTTTCCTTCCATTGGTTGGGCTACAAGCACAAAGTAACGTATTTTTATTAAATAAATGTAGATTTAATTTATGATAGGTGAGAGTCTGATGATCGTGACATCTGAAATAGATGTGCAAGACTAACATTCAAGCCTCTGTTAACAATTAAACCAAAATATTGTCTGTTATGACACACATGCTTTAAAATGATAAAATCTTGGTCTAATTAACGCCCCGTGTAAGAAGACAGGAGCCTAGGCACAGTGTAAGAATGCATATATTTATGTTTATACTGAAGAATAATTATGCACGGTTAAGTGAGCTTTCATTTGGTAGAGAATAAATAAAAACTGGACCTTAAGAAGAACAGAGAAATGGAAAGATGATGAGAAGAACAGTAGCGGTAAGTCTACTATTAGGCAAAATTATTTCATCAAGTCTATTTATGTGTGTGAGTTTAATTATCACTGTATGCTTTTATGAAGTGCGTTGATACCTGCTGGAAAGGTCTCCTGGAATCACATCTTTAATTTAATCTTTATTGCTAGTAACCATCAAATTTCCTGATAAATGAATAAAATGAAAGGAAAGTTTGATATGTATTAATTTTGTGAAACTGGTAGGCATGGTTGTCAACTCTAGACATTTGTTGTATTTAATACCAGCCAGTGTTGCATAGCTTCTGATTTCAGACATTCTGGTTCAGCTAGCGCAATTACCTCCACCATATGTCTTGTCTAAACCTTACTTAGTTAAATTCTATGTAACAGAACCATCAGTATGTTTAAATGATTGAATCATGTATGAAAGGAAATGCTCTTTTTAACGATGCTGCCAATTGCTTTCTAACAGCGTACGATAGAAAGTTATGTGGACAAGCGCATGGGCACAACTTATGGTCCACCTGCAGGCAAAAAGATGACTGTCTTCATTGATGATGTGAACATGCCCATAATAAATGAATGGGGAGATCAGGTTAGTTTGTTAGAGAACAAAAAAGAAGACAAAAGATACTTTCTTTCTTTTCTTGCTATGCCATAAAATTGGCCTCTCAGTCAGTCAGAAGAGGGTAAATCTGATATGTAGCACTTTAAACAGTCATTTTAAAGAACCCATCTACATTACATTGTCATGAGTTAGTTAAGACTAAATATGCTAACTACAAGAAGCAGTTTGAGTACTTCTTAAAACACGCCTATATAATTTTAATAATGTTTTTTACCAAAACTCATTTGTTAATAAAAAAAAAAAAAGAGAATTTGGCATAGAAATTGTGATAGCAAACTGACATTGTGGACAGTAATTAAAATACTGTGAAAATTGAGAGGTAAGGAGTGTCCTTCCTGCTTTAGAAAAAAATGGAAGTAATCTTCATGTACATTGGCAAGATTATTCTGAAGTATATTACTTTGGAAACTAATGTTAGAATTTCTATAGAAGTATAGTTGTAGAATGTACTGTCTGTGGGGTGGTTTCAGCTGGTCAAACAGAAAAGCAAGGTGTTCATTTATGGCTAAAGAAAAGGATCTTGCATTCTTTTATATGGGACTAATTGTATGTTTGCCACTTGAAAACCATGCTTGTGATTGTTACACATGGAAATATAATAAAAATATTTTGTATCATATGCAACATGTAAAGATGCATCAGTTTGGGCTTGATTAGAACAAACTGAAAAATTTATGTTAAAAGGGATTCCAGCATATATAGAAATTGTGCAGTGTTCAAGTGAGAACAAATTATAGTATGAATGATTAGTTCTAAACTAGGCATTCCCCTCTACTCCCAGGATTTTTGTCCATAGATATTACCAGTGAAAAGCACGATCCAAATGTGCTTATTCCTAGCAATGCATTTTTGTTCTGAAGCAAATAAGCAGGGGGTTGGGTGAAAACTAACGATATACTCTTTGTTAGGTCTTTCAAGTATATAAGTATGTTTTGTATTTCATTTAGTTTTATGTATAATATTCTGTTATATAAAACCTGGTTATTTTGCAGGTCACTAATGAGATACTTAGGCAACTGATGGAACAGAAAGGACTGTATAACTTGGAAAAACCTGGTGAATTCACCAACATTGTGGACATTCAGTTTTTGGCTGCCATGATCCACCCTGGGGGAGGTCGCAATGACATTCCACAGAGGCTGAAGAGACAGTTTTCTGTGTTCAACTGTACTCTGCCTTCAAATTCTTCTATTGACAAAATTTTTGGTAAAGGCAAATTACCGTTATATCCATCTCATTTTTGAAAATAGTAATTCATTTTTCTTTATCCTTCTGTTTATAAACGGTATGGTTAAAATTGAGGCTTAATCCCACTCTGATTTGCTTACTAGCACATTTTCCTTCAGTAATCACTCCCCACCTGTAATGTCATTAATCTGTAATTTTTTCAGGCCCAGTCACATCTCTGAATCAATCGGTATGCGAAATGTTAGTAAGAATGGCATGAAGGTATCATTGTTTCAGTGACAATGATAGAGAGGTGCTCATGAGCTACTGGTGCTAAGAATGAGTGACTAATGACTAGACTTTCACAAAGGATAGGATCATCCTGGTTTCTGAGAGAAGATTATCTATCCAAAGGCAGTGGAAGCTATTTTGGAATGAAGAAAAGAACGTTTTAATGCACAGTTAATTAAAAGCTAAATAACCAGTGAGGTGGTGGCAGAATGGTATTAAGAAAAGGTGAATCAAGATTTGAATAAAGATTGGAAAGCCATTTCTCAAACTGGAAAAGGTTTTGGTGCTTGAAAAAAAAAGAAAAAGAAATTTCAGATGATCATTGGTCTTAGTATTGCCCTAGTGTGTTTTTAATTTGGCATTTTTTTTTCCCCCAGGTGTAATTGGAGAAGGGCACTACTGTAGTGAGCGTGGTTTTTCAGATGATGTGAAGGAAACAGTAGCCAAATTGGTTCCATTGACACGAAGACTGTGGCAGATTACCAAGCTAAAAATGTTGCCCACACCAGCCAAGTTTCATTATGTCTTCAACCTTCGAGACCTCTCGAGGATTTGGCAAGGAATGCTGAACACTACATCAGAAGTGATCAGTGAACCAAAGGTAAGTGCAGCACATCAGTGACTTTGTTATAATTAGTGTATAATTACTGTAGGAAAGAGGATGAAGAGTCTGTCTTGGTGCTTGAGTTTTCTTTAAAAAGTGTAATTTCAGTGTTTTTTTTAAGGAAAAGGTATTTTAGTCCAGCTTTTATAGTACCAATTGAAATGACAACTTTGTTGAAAACTATAACAAAACCTGATTCTTTTGACACAAGAGACTTTGCTTCTATTTTTCCATTGCTGACAACTGCTAGTTTGTTTGAAAGAAGTGAGAAAATAAAATTATGAGGAGCAATGAACTTGTTTTAACCCAACGAAAATGCTTATATATTGATTAAAAAAATAAACAGTTCCCCCTTCCAATTATTGTCTTGAGGCTTTCTGTCACTACCTATTATCTATCTAACAAATGATTTCTGGCTTGTGGTTTAAAAGGAAGAAGTAGTAACAAGTCATACTGATTTTTTTTTTCCCATAATCTGTCTTTCTTTGAGAAAAACGTAATTTCTCTTTTAATTGTTTTAAGGTAAAGTTGTCTAGAGTTTTGGGCTCTGAAACATAAAGTGCTGGAAAACCAATATTTATGGTAATCATGTAAAATTTGTTAGACATTTGGGTTATATAATCACTTCATCTTTAATGTGCATCCCTGCTTGTTGAATAAGCTCCTGAATTCTACTGCATTTAAATTTAATTTTTAGAATGGATTTTAATTTCTGAAGCTAAAAATGTAGAGCACTAAGATATATATATGTATATTCTCAATAATCTTTTGAAGTATAAAAACTAAAATGTGACTATAAATTTACATATTAGTTCTGAGACAACACAGTATGTGGTGCTGTAGGCTGAAACAAAAGGTCTTTAAGGAGTACTTGGAATTTTTTTCTACTACTGTGTAGCAACAGCATGGGACTGAAACAGTGCTGCTAGTATTAAGAACCTGGCAGGTTTGCCTCCTGCATCCTGTGACCAGATTAAATGACTTTAAAGGTATATTGAATTTGGAGAAGGAATAATATAAACTCAGTTTTTTGTGTTGTTTTTTTTTGTTCTCTAACTACTTTGTCTGTAGTATTGGTAGTTAAAAAAGTGTTTAATCACTACATAAACATGTGTTAACAGGTGTGGATATGGTTTTAGGGCCAGGGAAATAAAATCTTCATTGGTAAATACACTTCAGTTTGAAATATTAGATTAAGGCTTCTTTCACAGTTAACTGAACGTAAGCTTAAATTGCTCTTGGGCAGAATAAGAAGCTCAAGGTATTACTTCTGAAGAAATGTCCAAAATACTATTGTTTCTTTTCTAAAGTTAATATGATTTTTAAATAAAGAAATAAAGGCTTTAAAGTTGGTATGACTTCTTTGCAAGCCTAATGGGCTCCTCAGTGCAAGAGCTCCCGGAGTGGGTCCAGCAGAGTGCAACAAAGATGATTAAGGGGCTGGAACATCTGTCTTAAGAGAAAAGGCTGAGGGAGCTGGGCATGTTCAGCCTTTAGAGAGACAACTGAGAGGGGAATCTCATTAGTGTGTATAAATACCTAAAATTGGTGTGTCAGGAGGATTCAGCCAGGCTCCTCTTGGGTGTGCCAAGCAATAGGACAAGAGGCATAAACTGATGCACATGAAGTTCCATATGAGTACGAGGAAGACTTTACTGTGTGGGTGAGTATGCACTGGAACAGATTGTCCAGAGAAATTGTGGAATCTCCCTCACTGGAGATATTCAATGTATTTATTTTTTTTAATATAGATGCTGATAAAACTGTGGAAACATGAATGTAAGTGTGTTATTGCTGATCGTTTCACAACTGCCGAAGATGTTAATTGGTTTCATGTAACTGTGGCAAAACTCATTGAGGAGGAATTTGAAGAGACAAAAGCTTTGCTGGATCATGAAATAGATGCATTCTTTGTTGACTTCTTGAGAGATACACCTGCAAGAACTGGTAAAGATGGACTCTGATAACCAAGGAAATTACAAGAATAGGGAAGGGATACGATAATCACAGATGCTAAGAAAAATATTTCTTCAAAACGCATAATAAGTTTATATATAAGGGTGTCTGTTTTGTCCAGTGACATTTAGAGTAGTCTGTATTATTGGATGTGGCACATTTTTATATTATTGGGATTTCTAAGTCCATGATCTTTATAATAATGGGATTTCTAAGTCCGTATTTATATCCAGGTTGTCTGTATACAAGAGCCTTACTTCCAGGTACATTTATGTGGCAGATAGACAAGACTGCCAAAGAGTGATCAAAGAAGTGTGGTACTTGAAGTGGTTTGGGTTGCAGCACTAGATAAAGGATAGCAATGTAGCTGTCATGCCCTAGAAATCAGGTAAAAAAATACTGGCTCTGGGCTAATACAATACTTCTTAGGAAATAACTGTTACATAATAAAGAAACAACTATTAATTCAAATTTTCCTGCATGCTAGTTATATCTCTTGAATAACCCATATGGCTTATAACAATGTATCTTTGAAATAAAAACACAGTATCATTGACTTTACTACATGACCTGGGAATATTTCCTAGTTGATGCAAAAGAACAGAAGACAGTTTGAGTTTAGGGGAAGATCATTATTCAAGCCATTGGATGATTCAGTTACCTGTGTTGTCATCAATGTAATGATGGATAGTGAGGCAATAAAAGACTGGCATGAATGGCCAAATGCCATTTGAATCTCTTCTTGGACAATTAAGGTAGTCAGAAGGCAGTGAAAAAAGGAGAATAAAGGATAGGAAATATTTAACTGAAGGGAATTAAATAGAGGTAAAAGCAAACTGGTGTGAGAAAGTAAACAATTGCATCCTTAAATAACTTGCTGAACTACATTAATATAGAGAAGACTGAAATACGTCAGAATACATACTGAGAGAGTAAAGATTGACCTTTAGTGTGAAAATTTAAATCCACACAGAAACCATCATGTTGAATTGAAAAATAAATGCAAAATGAAGAATGTATTTCTCAAAATTCCTTACCTTCCTGGTGACAGTTTAAATGTGCCTGCCCTGTAATGTGCCTTTTAGCATGAAACTTCATCTAAATACAAAGTAGGAGACCCTCATGTAGAAAGGGTATGTTTTGTCTGCAATATAAATACATGTTTGTCAGAGCCTTGAGAACCCCCTTGTTTTGGCTTTAAGTGAAAAGAATAACAAGTGCAATTTTGTTTGTAATTGTCCTTATAATGGGACAAAGTCTTGCCCATTATGGTGGAAGTGTAAGACTGGGACCTTGATTTCTGAGCTCTTAAATATATAAAAAAATTATATCTGGCATCAATTTCAAATAGCCCTATGCTCAGATCAGTGATATGTTTACTTATATTCCTATTATCTATGGATTGTAAAATCACAACGTATTTGTCCCTGAGATAAATACTCAATAAATTGAGATGAAATAGCTCAAACATCAACTTTTAGGCCTCCTAAAAAGGGGCCTTACAGGGCAGGCACATTTAAACTGTCACCAGGAAGGCAAGGCATTGTGAGAAGCACATTCTTCATTTTGCATTTATTTTTTAATTCAACATGATGGTTTCTGTCTGCATTTAAATATTCATGGTAAAGGTCACTCTTTACTCTCTCAGTATGTATTCTGACTTATATTTTAGTCTTCTGTACACTGGTGCCTTGTAGGCAGACTGTACTTGGTGCTCTTATATGTACATCTAATATATAATATTATGTATAATAAACCTGATTCCGTGTGGTGAGACTTCTAATTATCTTCACATATCCCCAAGAGAGCCTTTGTCAATTATTTAAGCTGCTAAGGTTTTGTTATTTGCTTTTTGTTCTAGGTGAAAAACCAGAGGAAGTTAATTTAGATATTCCCAAAATCTATGAGCCAATTTCCTCATTTCATCAGCTACGGAATCGTTTAAATAAGTTTTTACAAATATACAATGAGAATGTTCGTGGTACTGGAATGGACATGGTTTTCTTTGAGGATGCTATGATTCATTTAGTTAAGGTACAGTCTTGCTGGATTGCCATTTGTTGTTGTTAATTTGCGCTTGAGTCCTGTAAGTAGAGGTATGCACGAGTCAAGGTAAATTACCTCTAAAACTGAAGAAACTAATTTATTGCTAACAAATATTTGATCTGTCTATCTGTGACTAGGTATTAAAACCTATTAAAAACTTTTTGGAAAATGCACTGGATGGAATTATTCTTTTATATCTATCTTTTATGTCTGGTGGGATCATGGTGCTATCTATTCTAACTCTATTTCAACCTTTCTTGTTAATTCTTCTGAGAGCCCTTCCTCTCTTTGGAATGAATCAAATGAAATTCAGGTTAAGATGTAATTGGTTGCTTCTGAAGGAATACATGCAGCAGAGTAGGAATAAATGTAGTCCAAACTTCTTTTGTAGATCCACAGTATGCTCACTACTTTTAAAATTGCTTTGAATATGGAATGGACCTGAACATAACTTTTAGCACAACACAGCTTGATACAATTGTCCACACAGCATAGGCCTCATACAAAGGAGAGCCTTTTTTCTTTTTTTTACACTAACCTCCCTATTGTTTCCGTTGTATAGTGAGGTTATCTGTATTTCTTATAATAAATTATTAAGAACTGAATATGAAATTGTACCATCCCCCCAATATATTAAATATCAAAACAATTTAAATTTAATTATAGTTGAAAAACACACTGCATCTGCAGTTTTCAAAATTCTGGGGTGGATTCTTATAATTTCACAAAATTAGTCCTTTTCTTTCTAAGGTCTTCTCTGCAAAATGGATGATGTTCTGCTTTTTTTTTTTCTTCACTGAAGAACCACCTGTTATGAGGAATCTCTGGATAGCTAGATGGTATACCATCTACCTGAAATATTATATTAGTCTTCACTTGGATAAAATGAATATGTAGTGCTTCTCTGATTCCATATTCTTGAAAGCAGAAACAACTGTGACTTGAGACAGCTTCTAAGAGAAAGCTAGATAAGCACAGTTAAGGTAGTGCCTAATCTGAGCTTTTGTAATAAGGCTTGAATGAGTTAAAGCTGAGGGATGTCTTAAATAGAGAACAAAGCTTCCAATTTATGGCTTGTGTGCCTCTGCCTGGAAAAGATCTAATAGCCATAATTGAAATGATCAGCAATATTTCAAGGGTGATGGGCAAATTAAATTTTCTTTCTCCAGTTAAATACAAAATATGCTTAGAGTAAACCTCCGTGCTTGATTTTATCTTTTCTTATGAAACATTAACCTATGAAAAATAACAAGTACGTTGCACTCAATATGTAAAATAAATGGGCTTAAAATTGAGGGAAACTGGCATGACTATTTTTAATAGCTTGAAAAAAAGTAATTTAGAGGAAAGGCAAGTAAATAGGTATGTCAGGTTGCTTATTGATATGACGGAATTCTAGGATTATGAAAAGGATGTTCAAGATAATAAAGAGAACAGGAGCCAATACCCATCATTGCTTGGACAGAGGGGTCCAGCTGGCAGCCAGATGTTTGGCATTATTGTGCCTTTGAGAGGCAGCTGGCTCTGGCTGCTCTGGGTATTAATGTGGGCTCTTCTGGGTTCTGTGAGTATCTGTCCTCTTGCAACTGATGGGCTTGGAGCACGTTTGTCTCCTGTGCATAAAGACGTATTTTCTCAGCATCAAGTAATATCTTCTACCTGTTTTCGTGTTTTAGAGCACTGTGTTTTGGCTGTGGACAGTGGGACAGGTGCTTTATGCCGTTCATAGTTAATGCTGAAAATTTTTTTGCTCTGAATTGTAAAGGGTCTGTTTGTTTAGATTGCATGGTCCTGAATTGAAGGGAAATTTGAAGTAGTTGGTAGCTGCTGTCTTTTGATTTAAAGATAAATAATAAAGTGGGAAAGAAATGGGGATCTAATCAGGAGATGTTTCACTGTGATCAAATATTCATACCGATACTGTGCGTTTTCACAGTCAAGTAAATGAGAACCTTAACAAGTTTGATTATAAAGGCAGTATTATTACCTGCTACAGAGAATACTGAAGACTGTTTGTCCTGAATTTAATGTGTCTGGGACATTTTGTCTTTCTGGTCAGAATGAAAGGACCTGGATGAGTCTTACCAAAGTTACCCAGCAGTAATGGTATTGGGGAAGTTATTATTTCCTTTCCAATGTTAATAATCTGTCATGCTGTGATATCACATCACTAAAAAATCACAGCTGAGATTCACTTGTACTTTGTGGAAGTGTGAGATGCAATTCTACTGATAAATGAACATTCACACTGATGGAATCAAGTGGTTGCTGTGCTATTTGGAAAGCGTACAGAAAATATTGCAAAGTACAAATATCCACTGAATATATTAATAGTAATATAGAATCCCTTAATTAAACCTTAAAATTTTCATTTTTTTCTTGGTTGCTAATGTGACTATTAATGCAGTAGCATAGAATTTTTGGATGTGTAACTTTTACACATTGTAGCAATAAATGACTGGTATATTACACAGATTTCTCGTGTGATTCGCACTCCTCGTGGAAATGCTCTTTTAGTTGGAGTTGGTGGCTCAGGAAAGCAGAGCTTGACAAGACTGGCATCCTTCATAGCTGGCTATGATATGTTCCAGATAGTATTAACAAGGTGAGCGTTAGTTGAAATTAAAGTAAATAAGTACTTTTGCTTTAACTCTTCCTGTAAATGAAAGAGGCTCCCAGTCTCTGCAGTGAAATAAACAAGTTTACTGTAGTCTAAGCACTGTTACATAGAGTGGAAAGACATGAAGATCCTTTGAGACTTATTACATTTGCTTGATTTTCTACAATAATTCTGACCTTTTAACATCTTTGGAGTAGTAAACTGTTTCGTATGTTTCACAGAGTGAGAAGGAATATTGTCAGTGTCAAGTTATCTTTGTGTCTTTACATAGTACATTAAACTGTACTGAAAGTATTTGTGGGTGGTAGCTGTCTGTAATGCCTTTATGAATTTATATTATAGTATTTGAAGTGTTGCCTATGCAAGGAGGTTGAATCCTCATCCCTGCCCTTGATAGGAAGATCTACTTGGTAGACCTTCACTATATGTCAGTATTTTGACTGTCTTTTCTAAGTATATTTTGTCATATTCTTCAACCCACTGTGGTTTCTTTTGAAATATTTCACAAAAGATAAATAAGATAATATAAATAAATATATATATTATATATAAATAAAAAAAATATAAATGCTTCTCTGAAAAACTTAGAATGAAATCCTCCCAAAGTGTATGAAGGACAAGTAAATGATAAGGAAATATTTTTGGCACTCAAATGAGATGTCATTCTAGAGAAGCTGAATTATTTTAAATCTTTTGCGGCTATGTTGGCTACAGAAGAAACTGTAGATTCACATGTAGGAATGCTTATCGGTGAGGCTCTCATGAGAGGATCTGTCTGAAACAAACAGCTTTTTGCCTTAAATTCCAGGAGATTTTTTTCTTACTTAAGTTTGCTTGTTGTTGTTGTTGTTTTTTTTTTTTTTTTTGTTTTTGTTTTTGTTTTTGTTTTTGTTTTTGTTTTTGTTTTTGTTTTTGTTTTTGTTTTTGTTTTTGTTTTTGTTTTTGTTTTTGTTTTTGTTTTTTTTTTGTTAGTTTTTTTTTTTTTTAATCATAAGACTTTTTAAAAAAGGAATGAATATTTATTCAACTGTTCTTTTTTTCATAGATCATACAACACTTTAAACTTTATGGAAGATCTGAAACTTTTATACAGAACAGCAGGACTGCAAGGCAAAGGCATCTGTTTTCTTTTTACAGACAATGACATCAAAGATGAGTCTTTCTTGGAGTACTTGAACAATGTTTTATCATCAGGAGAGGTAAGATGCCTTCTCTTCTGCTTTTTAAAATATATAATTCTAAAGTAAAATAACTGCATTTATTTGATTATTGTTTTATATGTCAAGGGGAACACTTTCAGAAACTAAAACAACTGCTTTTTATCATTGGAATATTTTCAAAAATGGAGACAATGTATTATACTTGGTTAGAGTAAGACAAGCTGTCAGGGACAAAAGAATAGCTTTAAAAAAAATCGAGACTTGGGGAACATCAGTGATGTTTTAAAAGGTTGTCTGTTAAATTAACTATCTCATTAGTGAGCATTTAGTTTTTGTATGGTCAATTTATGTCCAGAATGGATGGGATGGGTTTTATTGATTTTATTTATTTATTTATTCAGGGTTATGTTTCAGAGTAATTACTGCTAGTTATTAGAATATAATGAGAAGAAATCAAAGTCACTAGAGAATGGGTTTTACATTTACAGCAAGTTAAGTTTCAGTGTGTTTAATGGAATAATTTCAGCAAAAGTTGTGGTTTAAAGGTGTGGGTGGGCCCTAATAATGTCCGGGTTTGAGGCGCATGTCCCTTTCCACAATTCTATGTATTAAATGAGCCTTATGCTATATATTCTATGTTGTATCATCTCATAAAGCATGAAAAATCTTTGTTTTTCTCGAAGGTGTCCAACTTATTTGCACGGGATGAAGTAGATGAGATCATTAATGACCTTGTACCCTCCTTCAGAAAGCAACATCCACGTAGACCTCCAACCTGTGAGGCTCTGTATGACTATTTCATGTCCAGAGTCCGTCAGAACCTTCACGTAGTACTTTGCTTTTCACCAGTAGGTGAAAAATTCCGAAATAGAGCCCTGAAGTTCCCTGCTCTCATTTCTGGATGCACTATAGACTGGTTCAACCGATGGCCTAAGGATGCTCTAGTGGCAGGTATGTGTAGGTTTTATCCTTGCAGATACGTAATTTTCTGATTGGTAGTCATGTAGTTACTTTAATTGAGTTGAATTTGCCAGAAGAAACTTACTTGGTTCTAAAATTTGATGTAGATGTTTTCTTCTTTAAAGCTTGCTGTATTATGCTGTTGAAATATTTCTAACAGAGGAAAGGTTTTGGACACAGTTTGAAGAAAAGTTCCCCTTGAAGATGGCTTAAAGCCATTAGTGAAGAAGGCAAAAATACTACTAAAGAAAGAGGTTATTTGTGACTGTGCCTGCAATAGGGCATACAGAGGAAGGCTTTGATTACCCAGTCTCTGGTAGCTAGCAGTTAGACAGGTTCAGAGTGAAAAAGCAGTTGCACACTTTGGAGGTGTGGAATAATGTTCAGAATCTGATGGTGAAGAGTAAAGAAGACTGGGATTTCCGAAGCTGAGTGAAAGCCAACGTAGTACATGCTGATGTGTTTTATATTGCCTTGTTTGTAAGCTAAGCTGTTTTCCTGAACACTTACTTATGTTTAGGTTTTCTTTCTCTCCCAAGTATCTGAACATTTCCTGTCCTTGTTTGATATGGACTGCACTGCTGATACAAAGAGGGAAATTGTGCAGTGTATGGGCTCATTCCAGGATGGAGTGGCAGAAAAGTGTTCTGATTACTTTCAAAGATACAGACGTTCTACACATGTGACTCCCAAATCCTACCTGTCCTTTATTCAGGGATATAAAACCACATACAAAGAAAAGCATGATGAAGTGCAAACATTAGCAAACAGGTAAACTAATCAGTTTGCTATGGTCTTTCTGTAGTTTGCTTCCCCTACAGATAAGTGTATCCTGGTACATCTCATTTCAATGCATGGTTCATCTGCTTGCACAGTAAAGGTGTTTTTTTTAATTCCTAAAATTGTGTAAAGGTGTAACTTGATCAAGTATTATAGTTGCTCTTGCATATAAGTTAAAGACTAAATGTATTTGCAGGGGGCAAAAAGAGTAGAGGTTTATAAAAAATTAGGCTGGTGGGAAAAGATCTGAATATAAATTATTCCCATGTATTTTTACTGAGTAAAAGCAAATATCTATGTGTAATTTCATAGTATATTCACAATAGCATTTAATTTACCAGAGAGCAAGTTTTTTTTTCTTGCTGAACAGTTGTGTGCTCCTGTTATGAACATGTAAGACATACCCTTGGTGGTTTTGGTTTTGTGATCATAGAGCCTCACTTAGACTGCTGAGGGGTTTTTTTTTTAATAACTGTAGATTATTAAAGTGGTTTTGATATACTCTTTTCAGATGCTTTATTACACTAATGAAATCTATTTGCAGATATATCTTCATGTCAGAAACACCCAATTATAATGTAAAATTAACATTTAGTGTATGAATTGGTATCACCCTTGAGAAAAACGGTCTTCTCAATTTTGAAAGATTGTCAAAAAGAGCTGGAAACCTTTAAGAAAGATTAAAATTATTTATTTCATTTCGAAGCATTCTTTGGCTCCAAAATCAGTTTGAGTTAGAAATCTGTAGTTACCTTATGGGTGAAGACTTGTAAAACAGTGGGGTCTGGTCCTGTTTTCTACCTTCAAATGTACCAGGTTAGTTCATGCGTGCCAGTTGATTCACTTAACTTTTGTACCTTAGTTGTGTGGTATAGCAGGTGCTAAACTTAGTCTGTTGAGCTGTCCAAGTACTGCTTAGCCTTTGCAATAGCAGCCTCTGTAGAGATCACTTACAGTTGCCTGAAAAGTCCCAAGTGAAGACTTACTTTTTGATAGAAAAAAAGCACTGCTAAAGGGGCATTTTAATGCTGAATTAGAGAAGTCTTATTGCAATACTATTTTTCTGCTACTCTCGTTTTGGTTGTTTTGGTCTGTTTTCACTATCCATTTCAAAGAAGAAATAGTGATTTGATATATTTGTCAGAATTTTAGTGAAAATGCTTTCTGCTGTACAGAACTCAGTCCTTTGAGTGTCAGCCTGGAGCTCAACAGGGACAGTGACATATATGGAACCAACATATAGGATTTTTATGCAATGATAAAGACATACAGTTTGGTTTAGAAGTGGGTAAAATTTCAAGCCACAGACTATATTCGTGTACTTTATTGTTCACTTCATTGATTCTGAAGACGTCAGACACTTGTGTGAAAGTTCCTGAACAACTTTTTTTTTTGGTGTAAAACATCTTTTGCTACTGTTCATTCAGATTGATGCGATTCATTCTACAGATGGAATAATTTGGAAAATAGAGTGTAAGTTTCATAGGGAATTAGGTGCTTCATATTTTGTTTTTTAACTCCAGAATAAATACTGGACTGGAAAAATTGAAAGAGGCCTCTGAGTCAGTGGCTGCTCTAAGCAGAGAGTTGGAGGTAAAAGAAAAGGAACTTCAAATTGCCAATGAGAAAGCTGACATGGTATGTACAGCCTTCAAAATGTACTGCTGTTTGATCTTCTTTTTTTTCTCCTTTTATTTCTTATGTTTTCAAAAGATCAATCAAGTAAAGTGAAGTGTTGGAAAAAAGGGATCTTGGAGGGAGTTATCTTGTTTGAGTTTTCTGGTTTTGGAATTGAACTGATACAATTTTACAACAAAAAATAACACATGCTTTTAACGAGGTGTTTTCTTTAATATTTGGCATATGGATTTACTCACATTCTAGGTATTGAAAGAAGTTACGGTAAAAGCACAGGCTGCTGAGAACGTGAAGGGTGAAGTACAGAAAGTGAAAGACAAAGCTCAAGCTATTGTAGACAGTATCTCAGTTGACAAAGCCATTGCTGAAGAGAAGTTAGAAGCTGCTAAGCCTGCTTTGGAAGAGGCAGAAGCAGCCTTACAGGTGAGTACTTAGACCATGTATAACATTATTTTACTATTAAGAAGATGGATGTCTTTGAAATATAAGATTGCAAGTGCATTGCATAGCTCTTCAGTTGACAGAAAATACATGCAAATAAACATATGTGTTCTGAGGCTGTTCAGGTTCAGTTTTGTTTTTCTTATTTACATGAGTACCAAACCCCAAATAAGCAGTTTTTGGACAAGGGCAAGTTTTAACTTTCATTTGAAACTGTAATTGATATATGATGTGTTGCAGGTTGATATTAGACCAGTAACTGAATGTTGATATGGTTATTAAACAGCTTGTGTGCAATGAGTGAAGAAGTGCTTTCCGTGTAAAACCAGTTATAATTCCATCCAAATCTAAACCTCCTATTTTAAATTTTCACGAATAAATTGCATTTTGAATAGGTTTGCTGGTCCATTATTTTCTGTCTTCTTAAAAAAAAAAAAATATTATTTTTTCCTACTGGTTGTGGCATTATCAATTTTTCTAGCATTCACCATGGGACTCCATTTCTTTCAAAATAATCTTTTAGTAAAGCTTTTTTAGATAGCACTTTCTCCATGTCTTTAAGATGAAGAAATATTAATATTAGTTGATCTTGCGTAATATGTTCTTTTAATACCTGTTCGGCTGACTGTACGAGAATGTTCCTCAAGGCATTTTGCTGTGAGCAGCAATAGTGGAATCTGAAGTATACCTGTTAGAGGCTAGCAGGGAGCTGGCATCTCAAGAAACTGAAAAGCATGAAGAAAATACCTCAGAAGAAAAAAACCCCTCAAAACAATAAATAAAACTTTGTAATGTAGATTTACTGGAAGGTTTTCCTTTCCACTTTAGAGGCTGCCAGCAGTTGTGATGGTTAAAGACTAATTTGAAGGAATGCCGTGATAGTCTAGTATAGAAAAGTTTTTGTGGATCTTCTGAATGTTTGACCTCACTTTGAGGGAGAGATGTTTAAGAGTCTCTGACTGCTGTGATTCTTAAAGGGCAGAGTAGAAAGGTCTAAGTGCTGGCTGATGACATGACAGCTGATAAGAGTGGAATAAGAACAGATCTGTATCCTAAGATCCTGATACTTAGCTACAGGAAAAAGGTTAAAAAAACAACAACAAAACAACTAACCCAATGGTGGCCAAGTATTCTGACAAGTGAAAAAACCCCAAGCAATGTTAACTGGTCAGCGTCTGAAGTATAAAGAGAGCACCAGTGTTCTGTGTCTAGTCCTGCATCTTATTACAGTTTACTTTTGGACTTGGATGAAAATTGCTGAACCAAAACAATACTGCTCTTCTTGAAATGTAGGGTGCTAATAAATGAAAATCCAATTATATGAAAAAACTACACTAACATTATTGAGAGACTTCACAATAGGAAAAGGTATTTGGGCTTAGTCTTGAAATTCTTGCATTTTCTATATTAAGTTGCTTTGCTTGTGTCTAAAGGGGAATGGCAAACTATCATGAAAGCAAACCTATCAGCATGTCTATATGTATTCTCAGCATGCATTCTTTCATTCATTCAGAAACTCCCTTAAGCAAGAAAATTCTCTGTATGAGTCTGCATCGTTCAAAAAATGAATCTCGTAATCATTACGGGTTTGCAAATTTCCATCTAGGGATTCCAGTAGTAGAATTCTGTTTGCAGTTTGGACAAAAGCCTATTAAAATATTTGATAAATATAAAGGTCACTACCCAGATGGAAAAAATAAATTTGTGGTTAGCTATTTCACTCAATTTTTTACATATTTTTGGGGTGGTATATGCTGTGTTAAGAGACAGGTAGGTACAGAACAGCTTATAAGAATTTCTAAATGTATAGTGAGATTAGTTTTTTAAAGTTTGAGTAAGAATTGTCAAAGTTCAAGAAAACTTAGATGCACTTTGCCCTGCACACTAAATGCGCAACTATAAGTAAGTAAATAAATAAATAGAAATTAAGTACGACAATTTTGCCACAATTTGGATGCTAGCAAAAAAGACTGGGCTGAATTTCCCAACAGTCACTCATTAAAGTTCCCACACTGATATCTGGAAAAACTCTGCTGAATTATTTGCTACACACTGAACCCAATGAGCAGCAAAACATTGAAGGGAAACATAAGGCTGTCAGAAGGAAGGTGATCTGGATAATCTGCAATAATTTACAATCCTTTTATTGAAGTATAGACACAAGTAATTAAAATCTTCTTTCATGAATTCCCAGTGACCCATATGCTAGGCAAGTAGCCTCTTGATTACTGTTTGTCACTGTCATGTACTTGAACCGATTAAACTGCCTGTGAATAAGCAAAGCTTCTGAGCAGAGTTGTGTCTGTTCTAGAGTGTGTCTGCCCACCAGCAGTTACTACTGTTCAGTGTTTTTTGCTCTGTATGTGGTGCAGTTAAGCCCTACTGCTCCAATCAATTCTTCTCTAAGGAGACATCTTCAGTAGACTTTTCTGATAATCCTTTCTGATTCATGACTACAGTGGAATTGTGACTTACAGTAGTAGACTTGCACCCTAGGCTTACTTGTCCTTACTTAATAGGGCCTAAGTTTTCATACATTATTATAACGTATTTTTCTCACAGGCCTGCTTCTACACCAGGAATGTTCCCAGTAAGATGGATCAGAAGGTCAAAATCTATATGTGTGTCAGGCCTTCTCACTGGTTTCCTTAATTCCCCTTCATTTGCCAGATGTCAACAGAATGCATTTTCCTTTCTAGGCTCAGATCCTGGTCAATATGAGTATATTTTTAAAAAAAAATTGTTAAAATGTCAAGATGTTTCTGTTTTACCCTTCACTTTGTCAAAACTATACATGGTAGTTTTGTTAGGTACTGCTGTGGAGGTGCTGTGCTGAGGTTTTTTCCTAGCAGTTGATAGCAGTTAGTGGGGAAAATCTGGTTGGAGGGTCCGTCTAGCTTTTTAGAGGTAGAAGTAAATATAAATAATTTTTTTTCTCCCATGGATTAATACTGTTGGCGAGCTTGTGCTCTGTGTCTTATTAAATAAACAAGAGCAGTAGTTGCTTTGCCCTTTGTTTTAAATTCACAGACAATAAAACCTACCGATATTGCCACTGTGCGCACACTGGGACGGCCTCCCCACCTCATCATGCGTATCATGGACTGCGTGTTACTGCTCTTCCAGCGTAAAGTGAACAGTGTGAAAATTGATCAGGAGAAACGCTGTACTGTCCCATCGTGGCAAGAATCTTTGAAACTTATGACAGCAGGGAACTTCTTGCAGAACCTACAGGTGCTTGTGCAACCTTCTTTTTCATACACCGTTTTTTAATATAGGAAAACAAGGGACAATGTTTTCTCTGGTGTTCATAGGAGAATTAATGTGCAAGGGAAATCACACACACAGTAGATCTGAAATGCTTAAAAATAAGTATGTCATAATGAAATAAATTTTAGTCCTGCTGGCAAAGTTGTGTCATAAATCAATTATAGTTTTTCCTAAGTAAGGCAATGAAATTACTTTCAGTGACAAATGAGTCAAAGCTTTAGTCATTTGAACAGCCATTACTTATTTGTTTCAATAAAACTGATAGAAAATAACTTTTTTTCTCTTATTTAACTTTTCATTGATTTTCAACATTACGACTTGTGCACTGGCTTGCAAAAGAATAGTTATTATTAGGGTGAACACAACCAGAAGTTTTTAAATTTTGGGGGTTTCAGCTCCATAGTGTGGGTCTAGGGAAATGGAAAGAGTAACTACTAACAAATCCATTTTCATAACTTAAACTAATAATATTACAGTTCATTTAGTTGGAATAAATGGTACCTTGTCCTGGCCCACTGGATGTTATCATCACCGATTTCTGCTTTTTGAATTTACTTGATCTGTCGCTGATCTAGTGGGAAATCACAGATTGCAGGCTTGACCAGCTTTGTATGCTTGGTAGTGCCATAGATGTTATTTATGTAATATTCACATTGCATCTACTCGTAAGGATTTTTGATTTACTGAAGGGCTTCAACCTTTCATTTTGCTTGTGCATAACTAAACCTGTTTGTGCTTCAGGGAACAACTATTTTTCAAGTTTGTCAGCGATAGACTTTCATTATACCTTGCAAATAAATTTGAGGGAGAAAATTGAGAGCTTTTGAGAAGGAAAAATGTAAAATATGGGTTTTTTTGGAGAAAAGAGAGAGTCAAAATAAATTCTTTAAATTGAAATACATTCCACTAATGAGATAAAGTAATTTAAGGATAAGATAGCTGGCTTGCCCTTTGAAAGGACTGTCTTGTAGTATATATGTTTATGAACCAGAGCTAGGCATTTCCTTTTCTTTTTGAAGATTGCTAAGACACTTATTCTGTCTTAAGCAAAATGGAACTTCAAGCAGGATATTAGTGATATTTTGTATCAACAATTAGCTGTGTAATGGTAATAGTGAGTGTAAGATAGCAAAGATTGTAAGTGAAGGCAAACTTTCCCATTTTGTAAGAATATAGAACAGAGTTGAATGACTTTGTAAAGTTCTCAAAGATGCATGAGACAAAGAACTTCATATTAGTTGTTTGTCAGTAACGCTTGTGATCTTGATAGTGTTCTGTGTGTTCTGAAACATGTATATTTTGCATTTATTACATACATTATGTATATTACATCTTGAAATTTTTTTTTAGCAATTTCAGAAGGACACAATTAATGAAGAAGTGGTAGAACTTTTGAGCCCTTATTTTGAAATGGCAGACTACAACATTGAGACAGCTAAGAGAGTATGTGGGAATGTTGCAGGCCTTTGCTCTTGGACCAAAGCTATGGCTGTATTTTTTTCCATCAACAAAGAAGTATTACCCTTAAAGGTACGTCTGTTAGTCAGTCACAAACACCCTTTTCTCCTTCTCCTCCCACCTATTTGCACTTGAGAATTTAATCTCCTGGAAATGCCATCTGCTTTATTTGAGGTGGTACTTGTCTCTCTAGGAATTTATTATCTCGAACATTGGAATTCTACAATAAAATATATTTCAAATGTACTTGCACTTGTAAGTCGTCAAAATTATGAAAGAGATTGTGCAGTTTTATGCCTCTGGACCTCTTCTGAATGGGGTTGAAACATTTGTCACCTAGTTAAATTCTCTATTACAATTGCTTTACCTTAATTAAGGATTAAGTAGGAAAATACCCCTCACTCTGGTTCTTTTAATGTTCCAGATCTCAGTTCATAAGCAGACTGTACAATGACTCTGTTCATCAGTGTTATTTAGAGAAAAACAGGCCTAAATATTTAGGATGAAAGTCAGGAAGAACATGGTCAAGCATGATTCTATCACAGAATAGCTTGTATTTACAATAGCAAAGACCAAGAGGGAAGCAAGATTTGTAGTTAGACAATGCATATTGGTTGAAGATATCAAAGAGGCTTCTAGTGGCATCAGCCTCTTCTGCAAGCTAGGTCAGGCTATCTTTTGTGTCAGATGAAGAATGACTGGTATTCCCAGAAGTTTTTCGAGTTATTTTTTCTAATTGATGTTAAACCAGTTGCTTAACTGCAGCTATCTGCATGCAATAGGAAGTTTGTTTGTCATAAAATTCAAATAAAAAGTTTTGCTAAATGATGAAATCTCTAAAGAACAATTTTATTTTGAAATGTAGTACAGGAAAACTCTTTGAAATACATTACAGCAAGAGCTTTGGGATTCTCTATGCATGAATACACTTTTATGTTTGTATGCTCCATAGGCTAATTTAGCAATTCAGGAGAATCGCCTAAAAACTGCTATGCTGGATCTGCAGAAAGCTCAAGAAGAACTGGGAGCCAAGCAAGAAGAATTAGATATTGTGCAGGCAGAGTATGAGACTGCAATGAGAGAAAAACAGGTGAACTGCTCTTCACAGAAAAGTAGTTTCTACCCTTATTTTAAGGAATACTTAATACATTCTTTCGATTTCACTGTTATTCCTTGGAAAGGATGTTGATGGACAGCAGATAAGAGATAGATATGTTTTGGATACTGCCTCTTTGATTCCTCCCTCTCTCCTTTGCCACTAATCCTCTCCCCTCTTCCCTCCTACCACCTCAGAAGGTGTATCTGTGTATAATGTATGTGAAATTCTGGGTATAATTCTCTAAGAATTAATCGGTATCAGGAATTTTACGTATTATTTAATAACTATGCCAAAATGAAAGTTAAGAACAGAAATACTAAGAATTTGAATCTTGTTTCTGACAGATATTGCTAATTTGTCCTGATACATTTTTTCCATCTGACTTTCCCTCTTTCTCTGTATGGTGATATAAACATTTGAAAATATATTTTTAAGCTGTCGGTTATCGACTGTTTTTATTAGATATAGAGTTCCTTCTGGCCTATCAGATACATGACTACAAACCCTTTTTCTTGGTGTATGGTTTTCTCTAGACTTTGCTGGAAGATGCTGAGCGTTGCCGACATAAAATGCAAACTGCCTCAAGTCTTATAAGTGGCTTAGCAGGTGAAAAAGAGAGGTGGACAGAACAGAGTAAAGAGTTTGCTGTGCAAACCAAGAGACTAGTTGGTAAGTTTGCGTCCACACCTTTGAACTTGAAAGTGAGTTCCTTGAGTTTTAACGGGTAGTGAAACTGAAAACATTTGAAGTTTCAAGCTTTTCCTTTGTAGTTTAAATCCTTGTTGCTAAAATGAGGGTAATTGTTTTAATTCCCTTGCTAAAGCACTGGTCGGTGAAAAATACAATATGAGGCTAAAGTTCGTATTTAAAAAAAAAAAAAAAAGATAATGGACTTTGTGAATGCGGTGGAACATATTTGGGACATCAGTGTTTTAACCTGACTGTTGTTTGTAGGCAGCAGTCCAAAGAGAGTTAGCAAGTGTTAGCAGGCAGCAGTCCAAAGAGAGTTAGCAAGTGTTAGCAAGTGCCAATAAAATGTGTATAACTGAGAATACATATGGAAGAGAGAAAGACTGATATTCAGGCATTGACATTAATATGTAGAAATCAATATTTTTAATGGCAGCCTCTAATGTTCATAAAACTTTTGTTTCTTAGAAGTTAATTTTTGTTTTATAAATTTGCACTTGTAAACTAAAGTACTTTGTAGTAAATAATTAGTTTATTAGTTAGATCAATAAATGAAATTTATCTTGTCCTTTACAATGGGCTGAAGTTTCTTCTCTGACTTTTGCCTTGAAAGGCTGTAAAAATCAGATATTGTTGTATAGGTTGTATTACAGTAGCTAGGTTGTATTTTATTTGCTCGTATAATATGTATGTGCGTATTAATGTATTAAAAATGTGGGTTATCTGCCCCACAAACTCATCAAGGTTTTTTTATAGATAACTTGAAAATGTCTAAAAAGTATTTGGGCTCAGAATAAAAGTGTTATATCTTCTCCAGTTTGAATCTTGCATTCTTCAGAGGTACAAAAACCCCCCAGCCTAGGATGTCATGAAATTTAGGGGGAAAATTTTGAAGCTGAACAAAAGATTAAAACCCGTCACACTTAATACCTCCATAATGTCGTCTGTTACAATTTTTATTATTAGTACTCATAACTGTAATTGATTTACAATTAATTTTGTTGAATTAGTACTTAAAGGTGTTTTTCTCCCCCCAAAAATACTGTTTAAGCCTGTTGTACAAGGAAATTATGGAATTGGAATTTTATGAGTAAGTTTATTCTTCCATGTCCTGCTTGTGCAGGATGTAGTGTTTGGAATAGTGGTGGGTGGGGGTGTGTGTGGGGGTGTGTGTTGGGTTAACCTTGGCAAGCTGCCAGATGCCCATCTCATGATTCCTAATGTTGTATTGTAAGGATAGAGTAAATGTGGCATCTGCTGAAATGTAGTATTTTGTTGTTATGTAATGAGCCTTGGGAAAAAGGCTGATTTGCCTTCTTTTGGGGTCAAAGTATGTTCTTCAGTTACCAGCTAAAACATGTAGTAACTAGGGAAGGGAATAGCTCACTCATTAATAGAATTGGAAAAGTTGTAATACTTTGTTTTCTTTCTTTTTTTTTTCCCTTTTTCTCTTTAAGGTGATGTACTCTTGGCTACAGCTTTTCTGTCCTATTCTGGTCCTTTTAACCAAGAGTTCCGCAGTCTGCTGTTAAATGACTGGCAGAAGGAAATGAAAAGCCGAAAAATACCCTTTTGTCACAACTTGAACCTCATAGAAATGTTGACTGATGTTCCAACTATAAGTGAATGGAACCTGCAAGGATTACCAAATGACGACTTGTCCATACAGAATGGAATCATTGTCACTAAAGCATCTCGTTATCCTTTATTAATTGATCCACAGGCACAGGGTAAAATTTGGATTAAAAATAAGGAAGGCAGAAATGAACTTCAGGTAATAGGAATGCTGGTGCTTTCATAATCCCCAGAAACTCTTAGTTTACAAAATATTACAATTCAGTGATTTACATAATGCTTAGCAAATGCCATTTATATTAAATGTCTAGTCTGGATATAAAGGACATCTCAGATATATATTGTTACACTTGATATTTGACTAGATATGAAAGTGTGCATTTGAAGCCTATTAGCACCAGTGACTCCATTTGTTTAATGAATTTATTTTAATGAAACATAAACTGTTGGAAAATTTGCTGGATGTGCAATATCTGATAAATAAGTGTGTTTGCAGAATACTGTGTTAGGAAAAAAACACCAACTAGTTGATTAACACGATTTCATCTAAATGTTTAAAATTAAGGTTCATAGCCTGTTATTTTTATCATCTTTAATCAGAAATTATCGTTAATTTCTGTTGTCTCAGTATGGAGGTCAGGTGCTAAGTATTCTGCAAGTTTACAGGGAAGACAGTAGTACCACAATGAGGCAAGAAGCACAATTCAATGCAAACATGAAAATATGAGAAAGTCCTTACTTGCTACAATTATGATTACACCAATAAACCACCTTAAAAAAAATGCCTGAAAACCATAAAGAGGATCTTGAGGGGTGATAATAGAGTGGCTCTGAAAGTATTACTACCACTTTCATGTTGATTTTTATGTTGGTATGAAACCCTTTAATGGATGTCTAGCTAGTTATGTTAAAAATGATTATTAGTTTGCTTACAGTTTTATTAAAATCTAAGCTGAATGTGCTTTGTGCACATGTTAAAAATGAATCATGGTTATACTGAGGGCTGCTTTTTAAAGCAAAGACTGTTTAAGGTCTTGTTCGATGTAACCACCTAATTTTCAAGGAGGGAAAAAAAAAAACAACCCAGAAAAGCCCTGATCTTTGAGTTGACCCTGCTGCAGTTTGACTTGGGGATGTTACACAGGAAGGTGCTAAAAGGTTCCTGTGAGTTTTTACTGTGGAATTGTTGCATAGCTGCACTCATAGGATATAAAAACTGTAAGTGCTCAGTGCCACTTTCCTTCTACTTTTGCAGTTGAAAAATAGAAGTTTGGTTCCATGAGATCTGTGAGAGAGAATATAGTAATTTGACGCTACCTTTTCTTGTGGTCACAGTCTTCAGCTTAATACTAGTCTACTCATCAGATAATTGTTTTTGGCAGTAATTTAAATAAAATGAAATAATTTATAAATATTAAAAAAAATAAAGCTTGGTAACTGGTCATAACATAACATATAGGTCTCTTTTTATATTTTTAGATCACTTCTTTCAATCATAAATATTTTAGAAATCACTTAGAAGACAGCCTTTCTTTGGGAAGACCTCTCTTAGTAGAAGATGTTGGAGAAGAGCTTGACCCAGCACTTGATAATGTTTTGGAAAGAAACATCATTAAAACAGGGTCAGCTAACAAGGTAAAAATAAAACAAATGAGCAAACAAGTGGAAATGCCCCTTCCCTCCCCTACCCCCACCTTTGCCCTTAACAAAATAACACCTGATAAATAAACTGACTAAATAAAAAATTATTTTAAATTTGATTAATGCTAATACAAAAAAATAAAAAAGGTAGAGTTCAAGATCACAAATGCTCAATATATTAAATGTATAGATTTCCTTATCCTTTTCCTAATGACAATTTTAAAAAATTGAAATAATCTGTGAATGGGCCACTTTAAGTGGTCCATACATCTTCTCAGCAAATTGTTTCCATCAGATGTATAATTTAAAACTATTTTTATGCCTTTAAACAGAAAAATGTAGCCTTTTTTCCTATATGCAGTATCTGAAAGAGTGTGTACTGGTTCTTGCTATCTCAAGACTTCTTTTTCATACTTTTCTTAAGGTGAAAGTTGGTGATAAGGAAGTAGATGTTATAGATGGCTTCAGACTTTACATTACTACAAAACTGTCAAATCCGTGTTACTCTCCTGAAATCAGTGCTCGAACCTCCATAATTGACTTTACTGTGACGATGAAAGGTCTTGAAAATCAACTCTTAGGCAGAGTCATTCTCATAGAGAAACAGGTAAAAGAATTGATTGTATCTGTTTTCTTGGCTGTACTTTTTACATTTACCTGTAGAATGCTTAATTTTAATTTGTTACATTCTATTCCCCTATGGTAACTTTCTGCCTCTCTCTATTGTGATTATTCTTAATATAACCTGTTTGTGGTGGTTTAAAAACTGGCACAGAAGCAATTGACTCATTCATGCAGAAGTTTCTTTATTGTTGCAACCTTACCATGTTCACCTTATTTTTTCTGCCTCAATGAGTTGCAACCTCATGAGAATGGCCTGTGAAAAGGGCTTGGAATAAAAACTGATGTTCTTCTGTCTATACGCTGTGGAGCTCAGGGCAACATTACCTGGTGAAAAGGATTCAAACTTACGTACTTCCTTGCTCCAAGGGGAAACCTACTAATTTTGATGTTGCAGATATATTAGCTGAGTAAGTCCAAGTTCAGGATGACAATCCCAATCAACAAGCCACCAGCAGTTCTGGAGAGAGGCTGATTGGTATTTTTTAAACTACTGAACACCTAATCCCTGTAGCTATAAAATCATGCAATGCTGAAGTTTTAAGAGACATTCATGGCTGAGTATTTACTAAGACTTTGGCAATAGTTCCAGGTTACCTTCACTAGAGAGGAATGAAAGGAATGTCTTTGTTCCCTTATTGTGGCATTTGTTGAGGTTCTCCTGTTCTTCCAACACCACCCGCTCTCTCCCCTTCCCCACCCCTGCCAATTTAAGATGGTTCATGTTAACGGCCTCAGTCATCTTGTTCATGTCAAGCAGTTGCATTTCATTCCCAAACAGTCGACGGATCTCATGAGAGAAATCACACTCATTCTGTGACGGTCTATATTTTGCCAGACAGGTTCATTACGCCATCAGCTTTGCTTCAACCACTGACAGCTTGACAACCCACTCTGTAATGAAATTATCACTGTTTATCTGAAACATGCTGTGATGTGTATTTTCACAAAGCCTTATGCCAAACTTCACTTCTTGGGCCTTGCAATACAGCACATTCCTTCAGATGAAAGTCAGTTTATCAACAAATTCCTCCAGCCATTGCAGTTTCTGTATGCTTGCTCGGAAGACACAGAAAAAGAGGAGCTTGACTTTCATCAGAGGTGCAGAGTCTATTGACTGAGAAGTAACAGACTCAAGTTGGAACATAGGAAATTCTGATTGGATATTAGGAAAAAATAATATCATTGAGAGTGGTCAAAACCAGGAACAGATTACTCAGGGATCCAAGAACAGATTACCCTGTGATTTTGTGGAACTTCCATTCTTGGAAGGGTTCAGGACTCGACTGGACGTTGCCCTGAGCAACTGAAATATTAGATCTACTTTGAGCAGGGGATTGATCTAGTTAATTTTTGTAGATGCCTTCCAAATTAAAATTATTCTACTATCTAATGGTCTCTTTGCCACTAACAGGGAATGTCTAATGAGTGGACGTACTGTGCTTTCTGAACCAGATTCTCAGAGTGGTATACTCACTACTGTTTTGTTTGAGACCACCTGGGGAATATTTTTGATAGATAAATGACAAGTGGACTACTTAACAGGCAGGGCTAATTCCATAGAATATATGTACCACTTTACAGTTCACTTTGCCTCTGTTTATATATTCTGTGGTTCAAGGTTTCCTGAAGAGTCAATTTGAAATATCCTGCTATCCAATACCTTTTTTTCTATGATATCTAATTATGTATCTTTGGAAATCTGGGCATTCCTCTCTTAAGTATCTGGATTCTTGCTGCCTTTTGTTGTCTTTGGTAGGTAAGTGATGGAATTGTTTAGCTGTGAGGCAGTTTGCCAGATGATTTGAGCAGTATCACTGCTTGGTGATATCCAGTGTTAGAATGCATGTGAGGAACTTCTGTCTCAAAAAGAGAAGAGGTTATTTCTCTGAAATTAGTGTTCTTCAAGACTTGTATGCACATTTCTATCCTTCTTGCCATGCCACTGTCTCTGATGCAGTTCTGGTCTTACAATAAAATAGATTTAGACATGCAAGAAGGAAAAGGAGTGTTTACACCTCCTCATTTGAAGTTTCTGCAAAATCTAACTGTCTTGCTACTGTGTTGTTTGGTATGCTCATTAGGAAATCTGTGTCAAATACATTTCACAGAATTGATTGATTACTGATAAGAATGCTGGTACTTTCTTCTTTTCCATCAGAATGTTAAACCCATTCCAAGATGTGAGTGAAGCATAAGAAGGTCAAAGGGCAGCTGGTATATCTGTGTAAATTTAATTCTACTCTATTTCATGGAATAATTGGATTTGAGAGACTTGATATATGTCTGAATGTAGAATAACATGATTTTTTGTTGATATCATTATTTTGATACATTAGCTGTTAAGAAATTTGACAAAAATTTTTTTATTTAGTGTCATGGATATGTCAGATTAGTAGTGGAGTTATAATATGCAAGAAATGTTTATGGCTTTTTGAATTTTCACATCCATATTTCAAGATCTGTGCTGGAAAAAGGCTCAGGATTCGCAAGGAACAAATTCTTGTGAATCATTCTGTGACAGAATGATATAAGCTATTTAGCAGCTTTTATATTTTATGGATATGAACAAGAACTAGCATTCTTTGTTACAGACTGTAAAATGTCATCTGCTTGTGAAAGGAATTCCATAAAGCTGGATTCAAAATATCCTCTTTGGTGCAAGTTCCTTAAATTTATGTACATGGCAACTCGGCTTAGTTTTTCTTCATCCTTGCTGTTCTGACTGAAAATTTTTGAAGACATGAAGAAAGCTTTTAACTGTGTACACTTTCTGATGTGCAAGAAGTATTTTAAGAGCTTAATAGATGGACTTTTTTTCACTAGGGTTTTCATCTACAGATCCTTCACTTTAGTTTGGTAATTCTGTTTCCAACTTGTTTCTCAGGCTCTTCTTGTGCGGAAAATAGCTTTTAGTTTTTAAAATGCATTGCACTCCAAAGTGTGTTTAACTTTTCAAACTGAACTCAGCAAAACATGAAATTTAATTTGGCTCAGCATGTTAATTGTTATATTTAACTGGATGCTAACCTTCTTTTAATGCTGTTCATTTAAAAAAGGGTTTCTGATTCATCAAACTTACATGGTGCTTGTATTGCTTCCTGAAATTGTTACCTGTTTTTCTTTAGTTTTGCGAGGCATCACTTGAATAAAATGCAGTTAACTGTAGTTTTCTTGTCTGTTTTCATCTGTTTTTGTCAGAATCTTTTGAATCTGTAAGCACATCTTCTAAGTTATGTGGCATTTACATTATTCTATAGTGATTGTAAAATAATCTTTTCTGCCTGATGATGATGGTGTTTCAATGTACCTTTTGTACAAGTGACAAGAAAAAACCCTAAATCTGATACTAGTAAGATGATTTTTCTTAATTTCCTTTTCAAGGTAAAAGGACATTCTTTAAAAGAAATGAATGCTTGAATTAGGTAGGGATGTAAGGAGAATGTAGCGGTGAGAAGACCACAAGTTTGGAATGCAGGAAAACAAAATAGCAATTTCCAACTTGTAACAGTGTTGCAACTCTGTACAAATGAAGGCTACTCAGATGAGGGAATAAATCCCTTACTTAAGCCTTGATGTGGTCTCAGGTCCATTAGGCCTCTACTGCTATTTCAGAGGTCATGTATTTCTTAGGGTTGGCCCTGTTTCTTTGGAATACTAGCAGCCAGTGAGCAGTGCAGAAGTGGACTTGGCAAGGGTGGAGTGAACACACGACTTCCAAGGTAGTTAAAACTATTCACCAGACCTTTGTAAACAGAGAAGGAGTACTTCTGTAGACATAACCACTATTTCTGCCAACTGGATTGCTTACTGCTGATTCATAAGATTCATATTATCTTTATCTTATGAAAGACTCTTAATTCATCCTGTCCCTTTTCTTTCTTTTTACTTCACTGTAATGTGTTGAAATATTTTGTAATATTTCGAAGGAGTATTTTTATCTGAGTGATTAATTTGTAGTAAGTTTTTAAAGGTTAATTTTAAAAGTATTATAAGAATGAACTGAAAGGACTTTTATCTCTGAAGAATATATTTTTCTAGGTATTTCCAGCAGGCTTGGTGTTTTTTTTAATATGAAACTGTTAATTAACAGGTATCCATCTTTTATATATGAGCACTGGAAAACAAACTTGGTACATAAACCACACAGACTATATTATTAAAAGTAATCAAATAAACACTCAAGTTCTACATGTTTTCTTAATCAATGAACCATTTTAGTGAGAGGCTGAAGTTATCCCTGTTGAGGAAAAAGTATTTTCAGAGGCAGTTCTTGAAATATTTGCTTCTTAATTTGATGACTGAGGATGGCCATTGTAACTGAGACTAAATTTTCAATATGCTG
Organism: Oxyruncus cristatus; assembly: GCA_013399855.1. Taxonomy (NCBI): domain Eukaryota; kingdom Metazoa; phylum Chordata; class Aves; order Passeriformes; family Cotingidae; genus Oxyruncus; species Oxyruncus cristatus. The sequence goes on along the minus strand of VXAY01003232.1, from coordinate 430,205 downwards.
ATTGAAAAACAAGGCATAAATGAGGATGAGATCAGATGGAGTGAACAAAAAAAAAAATCCTATGCCTGGAAAGGTGTTTGCGTTTTTCTGAAACAGAAAGCGAAGAAAAACAAATAGTATTCTGAACATCTTATTCTTTTAGGGCATGATATAAGCATGTTCCATAGTATTTGTTGAAATGATTTGTTAATGCCTACTTATGTACCTGGTTCAGAAACCTGGTAATGGACCTTGTGTCAGAAATACCACTGGAATTCTTACCCCCAAATCACTGCAGTTGCTCTTGACTTACACTGTTTTAGTAGTATCAGTATTTTTTAAAGTGTTGTATTTTAATTTAATTTTTGATTGATTCTCTGCTTTCCAAATATTGCCACGTATTGCAATAGGAATTAGAGAAAGAAAGAACTGATCTTATTGAAGATGTGACTATAAACAAAAGGAGGATTAAGGACCTAGAAGATAACCTTTTGTTCCGACTTACAAGCACTAAGAGTTCTCTGGCAGATGATGAGAGTCTACTAACTGTATTGACTAACACTAAGAAGACTGCTGAAGAAGTAACAGAGAAACTGCAGACTTCTGCTGAAACTGAAGTACAGATCAACTCAGCCCGTGAAGAGTATAGACCTGGTGAGTGAAGGTAGTGATGAAAGACAAATCTCTAGAACATATATTTAAAACATCAATACTTAGAGTAGGAGAAACAGTAGGAAAAGATCAGGATGACCATAATTCGTGGGAAGGATCTTTCTTTTCCCACAAGTAAAACGTATCTAGGAAATGTCGTATTGCGTGATCATGGAGAAAATGGTCAATGTTATGGTTCATGTGGAATTTATAAAATGGAGTGATCTGTTCTCTTTGTAGACTTCCCATTGCTCTATATACAAGTGTGCCAGTCATTAGGGTGTTTAGGTAACTGTATGTTTGAGTTCAAAATTGTTTTACAGGCCCAGTATATTAGTAAATACTCTTTATATCTGTTCCAATGAATGCTTCATCATGTATCCTTAGGTTATTACAGTCAGCACGTTTCATCTGTCTTTTGGCTTTTAACTGACAGGTGAAAATGTGAAAAAAGTGGAGTAAAAAAGGAAAGCTCTGTGGAATTACCTGCATTTTAGGGAATGTATGAAATGGTACAGTTAGTGTATCAGAAAGCATTGCAAAATTTGTAAAACCTTTGTATTTAAAACTAATGACTGGGTAAGTTAAATCAATATAGCTCATTTGGCTTTTATATGACTCCTGTAAAAGTCTGTAAAGAGTAATTTGTTTGGGCATTCAAACAGTACTTCAAACAACCATAATTTTTATATGTTCTACTGACAATCTGAATATTGCAGTGTACCATCCATCTGCTCTACAGATATGCTCATATTTGAAACTAGGCTTTACATAGTATACATTAATTGCAGAAAAGATTTTTTTTTTTGCTGATGTATAAATGAGGACTAAATGAATGGTTTTATTATTTTACTAAGAGTACAATAACTCAAGGAACTTCAGTTATCATTATCATTAGTATTGAACCCACTGTACATGTTGTAGAGTCTAAAGTTTTCTGCTCTGCATTTCTACTTTGAACACATTTTTGCTTCTTGTTCTTCAGTTGCAACTCGAGGAAGCATCTTGTACTTCCTTATTACTGAGATGAGCATGGTCAATGTCATGTATCAGACTTCGCTTCGGCAGTTTTTGTGGCTTTTTGACCGCTCCCTAGCCAGGTAATTTAGCTAACAATAAGCTGTATTTATCAAGTCCTGGAGGTGCTTGTAGTACAGTAAAGATTTCTTGTAAGCTAATATCAGAAAGAAGACTTGCTTCTTACAGTCTTGACCATGAATTGTGAGTTTAAATATCCATAAGACTTCGCCTGTTAGTTACCAAGGCAACAAACCTTCTAATGTACTTTCAGTCCTTTAAAATTGGGCAGTAGATGATTAAACCCCATTATACTACATTGATTTTCGGGTATGCAAAGAGGCTTGATCAGAAATGATTTTTTTTTTGTTACTCCTTCAATCTGAAAGTTGTTGCTAGCTTGCTGTCTGATATTTTGTGCTTGTGATCTGTTATCCTCTGCTTTGAAAATACAGAACTATGGCTTTTTGTCGTTTGCAACTGCAAACATTCAACTGCAGACCTTTTTTCTGACAGGTCTACCAAGAGCCCTATAACCAGCAAGAGGATTACTAATATTATTGAGCATATGACATATGAAGTGTTCAAATATACTGCCCGAGGACTCTATGAGGAGCACAAATTTCTCTTCACATTATTGCTTACATTGAAGATTGATATACAGAGAAACAGAGTGAAGCACGAAGAATTTCTGACACTTATTAAAGGTTGGAACTATGGAACAATTTTAAGTAGAGCATATATATTATTATAGAAAATTTGTTTTGTTATTTCTCCAAGCCAACCTGCTTCTTCCTTTTGCACATTAGAAGCCAGTCAATTGTAAGAATGCATGGTTATCTTTTTGATCTGGTGACAGACAGCATTGTATGGTAGTTCTAATTTATAGCAGCACACTGAATATTGATAAATATGTCTTTGGAATCACGAGAATTTGAAAGGAATATTGTTAAGTATCCTTTCACAGTTTATGTCTGCTGCTCAAATATCACCAGCTATGTGGTGGTATGACATAGAAAAATTATTATTGTAATAAAAATACTTTAGTTTATTTGATAACTGCAGCAAATATGAATAGAAAGTGATGCTAAAAGTTTATAAAGAATATCAGAATCTTAGCTGAATGTGACCAGTTCATGGCTTTGGTATTAGCCCTATACAAGCACTGCGTTCACTTGAAAGTTTGGATTCATTTTGTGTTATCTTTCCAAGAGACTTAATTTTTCAGGCAACATTTATTTAGGGATTATAACTGTGATTTTTTCCATGTTGAATCTTCAGAATATCTTTTCCCAAAAAGCATTTATTTCCAGGCACAGTGCACAAAAAAACCAGTAAAGCCTGAAAAGATAAATTGGTTAACAAAGACTGCATTTAAGGTATATAAGAAAATATTGTAAATTAACCAAACTATAAACTCTGCTTCATAAAATATGGCATGACTTTATAAAGTAGAAAATGCCTGTAACCTCATGATTAAAAATCTGGATTCTTGTATTTGGTGTTTTCCTTTTATTTTGTTTTTGCTTTCTTTTAGTTTCAGTTGAATTTCAAGAAAGGCAAACGTATATATTGGTAAAGTTGTTGCATTATCTACATCAACAAAAAATCAAATTAAAAACAAATTAAAAATGAACCCAAAGCCAAGCTCATTCTTTTGCAGTAAAATATAGATTTATTTTGTAATGAGGAGCTGTTATGGATTTAAAAAAAAATACGTTAATTTAGATGAAACATAAGATTTGAAAGTAAATTTTGAATGTTACCTAACTCAGAAATTTCTTTATGACCTTCCTTAGTTATTAAGTCATCTATAGTTTGGGAAAACTTAATCATGTGAAATAGTCATGTAATATCTAGTTTACATTTTCCAAATAGGTCTTATTTAATTTATTTATTTATTTATTTGTACTTGTGTCTTCAAGAGTTCTAATTGTAACTAAGTTCAATTTCTTGCAGGTGGTGCTTCCCTTGACCTTAAAGCTTGTCCTCCTAAGCCAGCTAAATGGATTCTGGATATGACTTGGCTGAACTTGGTGGAGCTCAGTAAACTTGAACAATTTTCAGATATTCTTGATCAAGTATGTAAGAGCATTTTAAAATTAATCTCTCATTTTACAGTGATTGTCTGGTATTGATCAAACCATGTGGTGGAAAACTGGTTTATTTTCTAGAACAGAATGAAACTGACAGCAGGTACCCACAGTTGTGCCCCTGACTTTTTAACAGCCTATTTTTATGAAAGGACTTAAAAACCACCATGAAAATTAGAAGAAAGTAGAATGTGCAAACTTGATGTAATTATAATATTTTCAGATTGGGATGCAACTTGCTGTTATCCAGTTTATGTATTGCAACTTGAATCTTCTTTCGGTTGTTAAATTATCTTGCATCCCTGTTGTGCTTTCTTACACTATGTATTACAATGCTTATTCCAATTACATGGAGTATTCTGATTACATGGAGTAAAAGTTAGGGAAAGGGTGTTCAGTGAATTCAACACTTATAAGAACAGTTTTAGCAGACACTGAGTGTATTGCAGCTAAGTAAGTAAACAGCATTTGGTATATGTGCAGAGTACTTCCTGTTCATTCATGTGGTGAGCAGTTATCTACCTAGCATTCTCAAAGCTGGGCCTGTGCCTAGCTATCTGTGTTCTGACATTCCTGTGCTATTATATCATTAATGAAAAATACTGAGAAGTAGCTCCTTTTTTTCAGATTATGAATGCATAAGGGTGTTGTTGCATTCTGCAGTTCCGTACTTAAAACGTTTATCCTATAATTTTTAATAGCCTTATTAAATCTGTGTACTGATATTGCTAACAAATGCCTGTGTGTGGATTACATGTCTCTGATTCTCATTAAAAATTTGTGACCTACTGAAAGTGCAAATATGACTTATCTGCTTAGTGAGATTTATCCTTTTGATGGTATAACTGCAGATTTCCAGTGAAGAGAAACAGTGGAAAATCTGGTTTGATAGTAAGAATCCCGAAGAAGAGTTGGTTCCTAGTGGCTATGGTCAATCTCTGGACTGCTTCAGACATCTTCTTCTTATCAGATCTTGGTGTCCTGACAGGACCATAGCTCAGGTACTTTTATACAGCCAACATGGTCTATTTAGGTATCACTAGAATAAATAGTTACCGGATTGCAGTTCAGTGCTGTTTTATGTAATGCTAAGCACCTTCCTGTAATGGACCATTATGTTGCATTTTCTGAAATTCGTTTTAGAAAATTTATGTTTTTGTTACAAGGGCAGCGTTAGCAAAGTTATTCTAATGAATTGAACAAATATTATCCAGTGATTTCACTGTGGAGATAGGATTTCTGCTGGAATCATATGTGTTTATCCAGATGTCTTTATCAGTTAAGATGGTACTTTTCACTGTCCTTGCTTACTCACAGGAATTTTAGAAGTGTCCCCCTGTTAGGCTGAAGTAAAATATTTCAGTGAACTCAGTTGTCTGAGAGAAAATGAAATATGAAAACAATTTAATTGAGAAACCATTTCCTGCATGGAAGAATTAGACCCATTTTAGTCTGTTCAAAAGTTTTAATTCAAAGCCATCTATTTAAAAAGGAGATAAGTATAAAATTGAAGGTTTTTAAACAGTTAGACTATTTTTAAGAAAAATCAACTTCTAGGAGCCTACTTTTAATCTTTATATTCTTCTCCAGTGCAAAAGAAAAAAACGATTGAATTGCTGGCAATTCAGAGCAATTAATGACAAATGACTGAAATTAGAATGCATCACTAAAAGAGTGGTATTAATTTTATGGATGCACATCTTTGGACATTGTGATTGGATTCAGAGAAATCCCATAGGAAGGGAAGTCAGTAGGATAAACAGTACTGTATAAAGAATATCTCTATGATGTGTGCTAAATGACTGAAAAGGAACATGCAAAATTAGTTCCTCACTACTGTTAATGGGGGCAAGATACACTTTCATCTTACAATTTTATGAAAACTGATAGTTCATCAAATGCTTAATGCTGAATGTCTTTTTTTTCTGAGAAATAACCCAGAGATATTAAGGGGAAGATTTATCTAAGATGAAAGCATCATAGTGGGAAAGAGTACAAGAAAGATCATGTCAAGACTGTAAGAGCCCTTCCTATTTCTTAGAAAAAAAAGGAATAATCTAAAACTTCTAAAGATAAATAAAAAAGAAATAAAAGAGATGGTCTTCACCTGTTCTTCTGGATCTTTTACTTATTGATAGTTTTTGTCATAATTACTACTGTTAATTCATTGTTTATTTAACCATGAAGGTGGGAAAGGCCTAACAGCTTTGAAACCCATCTTATTGCTTTCCTCCTTTTTTTCTAGATTTTAAGGCTAGAAGTCACACTGACTAATGGAGATATGATATGTAAAAAAATAATTTTTTTCTGAAGTTTTAGAGAGGTTATTATTTTTATAGTGTAATTATAGGTATATATAATATATATATAAATACATGCAGTTATATGTAATATAATAATTATTTTTAAAATTTTAACTGGTCTTATAATGCTGTAAGAAATAACACCATCAAAGACAGTATGATGTGTTGACATGTAAAAATAAACTTGTTGCATATTTTTATTTCTGGTATAAATTTTTATCAGCCTTTGCTCTTCAGCTGACTTATTGGTTTACACTGGGAAGAAAACTATTAAATCGTTAGGTCACAGTTTAAATTTACCCTTTTTAATATAGGCAAGAAAATACATCACTGACACTATGGGTGAGAAATACGCAGAGGGAGTCATCTTGGATTTGGAGAAAACATGGGAAGAGTCAGATCCACGTACTCCCCTCATATGCTTTCTTTCCATGGGCTCTGATCCTACAGACTCAATTATTGCTCTGGGAAAAAGACTAAAGACAGAAACATGCTGTGTTTCCATGGGCCAGGGGCAAGAAATCCATGCTCGTAAACTTCTACAGCAGACAATGGCTCATGTAAGTGACAAAAATCTGAATGCTTTTTGTAGGTGTATTAAACCCTTGGAAATAAAAATCCTGTCATGAAATAAAGTTGTTTGGTGGGTGGTTAATGCTAATGCAAGAACCTATGTTTATATAAATAAGTGTCTTAAGCAGTAGAACTGTCTTTTCAGTTGTTTAGTTGACCGTAACAAGTTTTTTGATACTGTACCAATGTTTTTCATTGAAAATGGAGTGTTTTGCATATAATTTGGAGTTTTTGTTGTAGATTGCTGACTGATAAACATAGTGGAATTGTTTTTTTTTTTGGTTACATGGCTAGTAAATATTCTCCAGCAAGCACTTCAGAACATTTTTTCAGTTTTGTATTTTTACTAATACAAATGCATTTTTTAAATTAAGAAAATTAATTTCAAATATACTATTGATAGCTACATAACTGAGAAAAACTTGAGAAAAACAAGGTTGTATAGCAAAATATTTTGTATTCCTGTAGTCTGGATTTGGACTTGGGAGGGACCATCTGGTAGCATAGGCATTTTACAAGTGAAACGTGGAGCAATTAAAGAACAAAATTATCTGTATGAGAAAGAAAAGGGGAGATGTTCCAATTTAGCATGTTTTGCCCCTCAGGTGATAGTACTGCTATGCCTGCTAATGTGAAAAAAATAGGTTTCTTACAAACCTGTGTTATGAGCTTCTTCCCTGTCTGTACAACCTGTTGTTTTTTGACTTTTACCTTTTGACAACTTGGTTCTTGTTTGACAACTTCTCATAAAGAGATAATTAGCAGATCAGATGAAAAGAAACTCTTTCAAAAATATAGGAGGAGGAGCACCTTTTGTTTAGTTAAGAGATGCAGTTATTTTCCCTCATTGTCTCATATATCCTCCTAATGAAGAGGTATATGAGATGTCTATATGTAGTATGGTAATTCATATGAGAAAGTTTGATACCTATTGATTGATAGTAAGAGATTAATTAAGTATGTATATTTGGCTGTTTTCCAAGCTTAGTACCCTTGTGAAGAACAAGGTTTAGCAGCTTGGTCTATAGAGCTACTCCTGAGCTCCCATAAGTAAGCCAAAATTTATCAGTGTTTATCAGCAATATAGTCACGGCAAGGTATGTTTTAAATGTACTGAAATGGTAAAGGTAGAGATTTCTTGAGAAGAACAGATGGGACAAGTAAGAACCACTTCTTTACATGAAAAAGCCAAATAAGCTAACACCACTTCCAGAAGGAAAAGCCCACAGCTTAGCTCACAAAGAGTGATTTCAGTTTGTGAACAATGTTGATAACTTCATATTCTGTTGTTTTAAACTAGGGAGGTTGGGCACTTCTGCAAAACTGCCACCTTGGACTTGACTTTTTGGATGAGTTGATGGACACTCTAATAGAGACAGAGAATGTCCATGAAAGCTTTCGACTATGGATGACAACTGACATTCACAGACAGTTCCCCATTACCCTTCTTCAAATGTCTATTAAGTTTACCAATGAACCACCGCAAGGGCTCAGAGCTGGGCTCAAGAGAACATATGGTGGTGAGTGCTGGAATGGTCATGTATTTAAAACCAAATTTTGGACTTTGGTATTATTGTGTGGTCCTGTTACAGCCCCTGATAAGCTGGTATGAGGGACTGATCGCAATGATGTCAGCATACATCTTGGTCCCTGTTTTGAGATAGAAGGTGTGAAAATTAAGAAGAAGAGAAGGTCTGCTGAAGTCCTGTTGCCAGAACTAATGGGAGAGCAAAACAGGAAATGCTTTTTCTTTTCTCAAATGTTGGCTTCTAGTATCTTAGTTCAAAGTGTTTGAATCTTTGATCTTCTGTCTTTTGGCAGAAAAATTACGTGTTATATTTGCTGGCTATCAAGTGCTCTTTACGTTACATAAAACAAGGTACAAAAGTCTGTGTGGAAAGCAACTTTATGTGAATTCAGCTATTAGTAAATTGTGGGGGTTTTTTTCCCTAAAGTTTTACTCTTTTAATTTGAGCAACTTAATAACATGCTGTAAAATGTCCCCAGCATAGAACACTTTGTGAGACAATAATTAAACTCTTGGGAGAGGCAGGGAGCCAACTGAAGATCTCTAGAGTGAGATTTTAGCACTGATTTGAAGTAGGTTCAAAAAGGAATATCACTGTGATTCTAATTAAGTCCATTTACAATCAATAGGTGTCAGCCAGGATTTACTAGATTCCAGTAAAATGGCACAATGGAAACCAATGTTGTATGCTGTAGCCTTTCTACACTCCGCTGTCCAAGAAAGACGCAAGTTTGGATCTCTGGGTTGGAATATACCCTATGAGTTTAATCAAGCTGATTTCAATGCTACTGTGCGCTTCGTTCAAAACCACTTGAATCGCATGGATACCAAGAAGGTAATCAATGCATTTGCGAGGAAGGTATATTGGGATGATAGACCTTTCTAGTAGTGGAATGGATATAAATGCTTCCTAATAACTTAAATAGAAGCATGATTTTAACTTATTTTCTTTCCCTACAAACATTCAATATTCCAAGTATACATGTATTAGGGCGGCAGACTTAAATTAGATTTTTAAGCCAGTGCGTGTTGAATTTCTGTATTAACCTGCATGTTAAAAAAAAACCCTCCCCCCCCGGCCATCTCAGAAATCTAAATCTGAGAGGTACAGACCTTTTCAATACTAATTATGTCAATTAGTTAAAAATGGGTGACTGCATTTAAAATACTCTTTTCAGGGGATCTCCTGGAATACTGTTTGTTACATGATAGGTGAGATCCAGTATGGTGGTCGTGTGACAGATGACTACGACAAAAGACTCATGAACACCTTTGTAAAGGTTTGGTTCAATGAAAATATGTTTAATCAGGAATTCAGCTTCTACAAAGGTTACAGCATACCTAAATGTACTATGGTGGATCAATACCTTCAGTACATACAGGTTGGTAAATGAAAGCTAATGACTTGTTTCTCGTAAGTTTCTGATGCCCTATATTTTTTCTTCTGAGTGCCTGTATTTTGTCTTTTATTCACAGATTCTCTATTGATTTCTAGCATTCTGCATATCTATTAGTGACAACTAATTGTTTTCATCAATGTTATCATCATCATGACAGGAATATTTTCTTTTTCCTGTGGTTTGCTTGAGTGACTTACCTAGAGGCACACAGTTAGTAAAGAGGGCAAAAATGGAGTCCAGACATTGGGTAAAACCTCACAGAAATAAAAGATGTAGATATATGAAAGTACAAGCTTACTATTAAAATAGCACATGGATGTTAAAACTGAATTTGTTTGGTGTGATTTGGGCTGTGACACAACAGACTTCAAGTTATTTGCCCTAAGACTGTTTGAAGAAATCTAACTTACTTAACAATGTAAGGGGTTGTTTTTCTGTTTGTTATTTGGTTTTGCTGTATGTTGTTTTGTTGTTTGTTTGTTTGTTTGTTTTTTGGGGGGGCATTTTTTTATGATTAACTTATAAATCCATATCCAATTGTGCCCTTTTTATATTTTACTATGTAGAGCCTTCCTGCTTATGACACACCCGAGGTGTTTGGTTTGCACCCCAATGCAGATATCACTTACCAAAGTAAAGTTTCCAAAGATGTGTTGGACATCATCCTCAGTATTCAGCCTAAAGATAGCTGTGGTGGAGGAGGTGAAACCCGAGAGGCGGTTGTAGCCAGACTGGCTGATGATATGCTGGAAAAGCTTCCTGCTGATTATGTACCATATGAAGTGAGTTAATGAAATACTGTCAAAAACATTTGCTCCATCTGCTTTTTATGGATAAAAAAAGAAAAAGAAAAACCAAACAACTTTTTTCAAAGCATGTTTGAATTCATTCACACAGGCAATACTTCCAATAGATATTGTAGAGCAGTCTGACCAGACTCTTAATGTTTATAATGAGGTCACTAAATATGGGCTGAAGTGCTTTTGTAAGAACTTTTAAAGAAATATTAAACCACTTAATGCTTAAATTGTCATTTGTACTATAGAGGAGGTAGAATCATCAGCTTTTGAATGAGGTTATTGACACTATAAGATTTCTAGTTATGTTCATGCAGTTGTTAATTTGTTAACTTTACTAACTTTTAATTAAAAAGGTATCAGTGAGTTTGGTTAGAATACAAAGCTGCCTGGTAATGTGATAGTTCCCAGGCATTGCTGATAAATAGTGCTACTGTGTTGAGACAGAATAGTTGGGGCATTTACTCCTGACTGGTTTTTGCAAAGTGAACCTTGGAACTGTCTGTTGGAATTAAATCTGAATGCCTTGAAATAGGGTAAACAGCCCACTTTAAATGACATTAGCTCATAGAATGATATACAGAATAAATTATGAGTTAGACTAAAAACACAGCTAGTCTCATCATCCTAGATTTGTCTTGGAACAACTCTGGTATTTGTGTCTTGCAGAGGATTCAAGGGAGGTGCCAGACTGACCATTTAAGTCCATAAATAAAAGTGTTACATCCTAAAAATCATACTGGGGCCTCATCTTGATGTAAGACCAAGTTTGTTTTTTCACTTCTGTTGAAGGATCTTTGGTTTTCTACCTACAGGTAAAAGAAAAACTAAAGAACATGGGACCTTTTCAGCCTATGAACATATTTTTGCGACAGGAGATTGAACAAATGCAGAGAGTTATTTCTTTAGTGAGAAGCACTCTGACTGATCTAAAACTTGCCATTGATGGGACAGTAGTTATGAGTGAAAATCTGAGGGATGCTTTAGACTGCATGTATGATGGAAGGATTCCTGCTAGCTGGAAAAAAGTAGGTATACAGCACTTGTTATGGAAAGAAAAAAACCACCTATTTCTGAAGAGCTAAATTAAACTGTTAGACATACAGTAAATACTTTTTTTCAGTCTGTGTTTTGAAAGTGTTTACCAGAACTGTGCAACTGCTGGAATAGATTTTGTGCTAAAATAAACACAGTGAAAACAAGCCTTCTTTCATTTATAAAAATAGAAATGAATGTGGGGGTTGTAGGTATTTCCCATTTTAACAGCCTGTTGCATGTTGGCAGGATAAAAAGCTAGAGAGAAGAGAGTAATTAAAAATGTGATGATGGATTTTAAAAAATAGCACCCACATTAGTGGACTACACTGGTGCTATTCTTTGAGTTGAAGACTTGTAGTCGTATCATCACAGAATAGTAGGCACTGGAAAGGACCACGCTTGTGAAAGTGGGGTCAATTAAAGCAGGGGTCTCCAAATCAAAAGTCCACAATCTCTCTGGGCAACCTATTCCAGTGTTGATCACATTCACAGTAAAAAACAACCAATCAACCAAACACCAGCCAACCAAATAAAAAAACCCTTAGATTTAAATAGAATTTCTGACATTTCATCTTGTGCCCCTTACCTTTTCTCCTATTATTGCCAAGGATCTGCCTTCATCTTCTTCCATCCTCTACACATGGGGTATAAATAGTTATAATATCTGCTTTGAGCCTTCTGTTCTCCAGGCTACACAATTTCAACTCTCAGGAATTATTTTCAGGGACAACTAGAGCTGTTAATGGCAACTGATGGAAAGTAAAACGGGGAGGATTTTTTGTTGTTTGTTTTTACTCACAAAGTGTTTTCATGGTACAATACGTAGACCAAAGCAGATGCTGCACAGCACAAGTATTCAAAGAGACAAATCATATATCTTCACATTGTCTGAGATCAGTTTGCCCTAGCTTTTTTTTTTTCAAAGGAATAAAAAACCAGAATAGTTTTAGCAGAAATCATGTTATCTTGATTTAATGACCTTGGGATTAAAAAGACATGTATACTATTTTTCTTCCTAGTTTAAACAGCTATCTAACCTTGCAAAAATGTAATAAAATGGTCAATCACCACAGAGAGCATTATACATGTGTAAATGGAATGGTAGGTGTGAATTTGGAGAGGGAGACTTTGCTTCGGGTTTCAGTGGGATGCAACATTCAAGCATCAGGTTAAAATCATGGTATGAACGATGATCTTCAAATATGCTTTGCCAATATTATGTTGTTTATTACCATGTGAGGAGTTACCTTTTCTTGACATGAATATGCTATTTTAAAAGATGTTTACTGTTTTTAGGCATCTTGGGTTTCCAGTACTCTTGGTTTCTGGTTTACTGAGCTGCTAGAAAGAAATCACCAGTTTTACAAGTGGATTTTTGAAAGTCGACCAAACTGTTTCTGGATGGCAGGTTTTTTTAATCCTCAAGGATTTTTAACTGCAATGAGGCAGGTAAAGTGGGTTTGAAGTCTCATTCTGCTTATTTATTTTTTTACATACTTTTAAAAATGAAATATATTGTGTGATAAAGGATGAGTTTATACACATGACTCCATCATGTCAGCAGAGAAGATACGTGACTGTCTAACATTTCCTGAGTGAACTGTTCTTCCTTTGCGCATACTTTTTCAGTATTTCAACCACTGATGTGTTAAAATATATTTCTGCGTTGACCAAGACCCAAATACGTAGGGGCTACCTTACAACACTATTAAGGTAGACTGGAGAATGATTGTCTCATCTTTCCATTGAAGTATCCCTGAGAATGGGTGTTAAGCCCATGACTTTATTTTCCCTTCTTTTCCACTTCCCCCACCCCCACTTCTCTTTTGCTCTGTGTTCAATACTTATCTGGCTGGAGAATGGGAAGAAAAGCTATTCCCAATTTGTCTTACATTTCACTTCTATAGTTGCTGGTTCTGAGTAGCTGATTAAGTCTCTCTTCACAAAGTGGGAAAGGCTTTATTAGTGGATATGAGATTTGATGTATTTGATAATGTATATATGGCTGTCAGCTTGGTGACTGTGTTGGTTGTTCAGCACTCTAGTTGCATTTGAAAATGAACTACTTTTTACTTTAAAAGGAAGCAATAAATACCTGTGTTGGTCAGCATAAAGGGACATATTGGAGACAATAAGTGTCTGGAGCATGTAAAATTGGAAAAGAATACTCAGATAGGAATATAATGGGACTTGAGGGAAAAAATCCAAACTTGTGGAGGAGAGAATGAAGATTGTGGAGAAGGAAAAATCTGCCCTCTTAGTCTGAGGTCTGGAAGTTCTGATTAGTGACTTACTTGTGTTAAAATTGTAGGCATAGCCTTGGAATTATGTAACAAGATATTTCTTTTGAGTAAAAAGTCCTAAACTGTCATTTTCTTTTGCACCCAAGCTTGTTGAAAAGGTTTAGAAGGAGGATTTGAAAGAGTTGGAATCCACAGAACTTTCTGGTTCCATAAAAAGAGACTGTGGGTACCTAACAACCTAATATCCCGAGTAAATACCAAAGTGACTTTCTGGGCTTTGCTATGTGGTGAAACAAATAGAAGTGAGAAAGATGAAGAGCCAGAATGATCATTAACTATAAATCTTTTGTTCTTTTAAAGCATCTAATTAACTGCAATAAGGGGCAAACATTAATTCCAATTACTTCTAACAAAGATCTTGGAAAACATTTACAAGACCGGGATAAAACTTTGGTTTGCTATAACTTAATGACCTGGGATAGTAAGGAACTGGGCAACTGGAAACTGAGTGTTGTCCAATGCATTAACTGATAGACTAAATTTGAAGTATATGTTAAATCTTAAGCATTTCTATCTTCAAGTGTTCTCTGTTATTATTTTTTTGGTTTGGTTTGTTTTTTTTTGTTTTGGTCTTTTTGTTTGTTTTTGTTTTTAGGGGTTTTTTTTTGCAAAGCTTTAGAGCTGAGTGTGCTCTTACTCATGAATAAGAATACAGTTAATGAAGAGTACAGGTGCAGGAAAGGGAAGGTAACCCCAGAAAATATGTTTGACTTAGCACATGCAGTTAATGTTTTCTCATCTCATCAAATCTGTGAAATTTTAATATTCACAAGAGAATCACTATGAATTCACTCTGAATTAGATGTTAAGTAAATGCATAGAAACACTGTAGTTAAGGATACTCCTGATTTCTTTCCCATGGCTTTGGCTGCCAAGAATTTATCCAAAACCCAGCAAGGTTTTATCCAAGTTCCTCCAATAGCTTCCCAAGCCAGAAGAGTCCAAGGGTTTCAATTTTCAAAGCAATACATTTTTCAAGCCTAGCTCTGTTAAAAATCAAACTACAGTCTCTGAACCTCTGTCATATTTTATTACTAATGGGAGAAGGCCTAATTAAAGCCTCCTGTCTCAGGTGCAACACATTTCTTGAAGAAAAAGAAGAATCTAGAATCTCACTTTCTTGATTTCTAGAGCTGGTTACCATTGGCATTTAGTGGTTATGTTATTACTTGGTACAATCTTAAGGTATTGCATATAATAGAAAGATTGAAAATCAAATATAGTGAATAAAGTACTGAAAGATTTTTTTTGTAGTGCCATGCCATCAGTACATTAGAGACAAGTCAAACTGCTGTAAACATGAATATCATAAAAAGTTGGGGATTTTTGTATGGAAAAGGATATGTTACGATCATACAAATTTATTTCTAATAATTGCTGGGAAAAATGGTTCTGTGCACATTTGAAAATGTAACCTAACTTTTTTCTGGTTTGGGCAGGAAATGACAAGGGCTAACAAAGGATGGGCTCTTGACAGTGTAGTGCTGTGCAATGAAGTCACTAAATGGATGAAGGATGATATCACAAGCCCTCCTTTGGAAGGTGTCTATGTGTATGGGCTGTATTTGGAAGGAGCTGGCTGGGACAAAAGAAACATGAGACTGACTGAATCTAAGCCCAAGGTGCTCTTTGAGATGATGCCGGTTATAAGGATATACGCAGAGAATAACAGTAAGTAATTGTATTGTTAAGGATATTTTGATAGAATTCAGTTATTTAACTACATGGAAATCTTTTGGGCAGTAGGGATTTCATGATGCTGTTGCTGTTCATTGTATACATATCAAATCTTTTTCAATGGGGAAGTCTTCCCAGTCTTCCATTTAAAGTGTGTTTTCAGACTTCCTTGGTAATTGATTATGGGCACTTTCCCCCCTAATATTTAGATAGATACCTTCTGGTATCTATAATTCTTAATGGTGTTAATAACTTTAACCCATTTACAGGTTAACTGTACATATTGACAATATGTGTCCCAGATTTAGAACACCAACATTCATATAAACTCTGTAACCTCTGCAGCCTCTGTAACCTAAAGCCAAATAATCTCTTTCTCACATGCTAAATGAATATAATATATATATAACATATAACCATGTATACACAACATAAAAGATATACATGGGGTTGTATATATCTATATAAGGTGTTTATAGAGAACATGTTATATATGTAATGTGTATATTTATAAAAATGCATTTTTTTCCTGCACAAGACTGCTTTTGAGCTAACAGAAGCAAACAAGAGGTAGAGTGAGATAGTGGACAATGTTTTGTCTTTGAGGCAAAAAAGGAATGTAAGAACGGGAAAGAAAGGGGCTGAAGGACAGTACTGTTATGTGAAAATGTGTAATTTGTGTTAATGTGGTGTTTTTTTCCATATAGAATAGGAAATGCTGTTGAATAGGGATGTAAAATAGGATAGAACTAGCCACCACAGAAGATAAAATTGGAAAAGTCTGTTGAAAAGCATTCCACCTTTAAAAGCAAAGCTTGGTTACATGCTATTTTGAATAGCTGATCTTTTATTAAAGGCATGATCAGCAGACAAGATACTAAATAATGAACGCTGAAGTATTGAACTGTTGAATAGACCACTGTTCTAATTCTGAAGTGAAGTAGTTGATGACTTGTACTCTCAAATACTAAATGCATTTCAAAATAGGGTATTTTTTATTTTAACATAATACATTGGTAAGGAGTAATGTTCAGTGGGCAGATTGAACTAAGAAGAACACTAATTACTCTAGTGAGTCCATTTACATTTCTTGCCACATAGAGTTCCTATGTGCTGATATTAAGTCTTAAACCTACAGAAATTTCAAGCCACATATGGCCTTCAGCTGGCAATAGCACAGTAATGAACAGTGTGAGAATCCAGTAAAAGTGCTTCTTGGTGCTGATGGAGAGGAGTATCTGTTGAACTTTGACTCAGTTTTCCATTTGCCTTATGACCAGTCCCTTAGGGTCCTGTTTTGTGTAGTTTAATTGCTTTTTATGTCTCTTCTGTCTTTTCAGCTGCAAAAGATCCACATCTGTATTCATGTCCAGTCTACAAAAAGACCAGTCGAACAGATATGAATTACATTGCTGCTATAGATCTTAAAACTCGTCAGCCTCCAGAGCACTGGGTACTGCGTGGAGTAGCACTTCTGTGTGATGTCAAGTAATGTTAAAAAAAAAAAAAAAAAAAAGATTTCCAACAGTTCTTTTCTGTTTTTAAATGTAAAGATCAATATGTAGTTAGATATACAATTGAACACTTCTAAAAATATTATTTCTAAGGCATAGACTCCATTATGATATTTTTAGAAAATTGTTCTCAATAAAACTCTAAATAGACTTATAAATGCTAAATCTTAGAGTGATATTAAGTTTGATGTCTTTGACAAATCATGACAAATATTTAGTGTTCCTGTCTCCTGTGCATAAACACTCCTGTGTGCTTAATTTTACCTTGAATAAAGATTAATTAATTTGAATGTTATTAATTTTTGGTAGTAAATATTCTTGTATCAGGAGTTACCTTCAAGTAGATAAATGCAAAGCTTTTTTTTTTTTTTTTATTTTGTGTGTGTCTATCCATGGAAACTTAAGTCCAGTTGCTTATTCATATTAGTTGAAATTCCTCAAGATGATGTTCCAAGATTTATTTCCTAGCTGATAGTTTTTAGCTTGCCTGCTGGCTAAATAAAGAAGGTGACACTGGAAAAATGTCACACCTGTTTCACTATTTGGAAAACAATTTCATTGTGTTACATAGGAAAACAAGCATTTGACAGCTGCCAGAATTCCTTACTCTCTTTTTCATGACTTATAAATATGTAATGGATAGGAAGAAAATAGTTCCATAAGAATGACTGGATATTTTTTTGTGTGCCACTATACCAGATCTGAGTCAATCTTCATCAAGGTTATTAGTAGATGGGGTTCTGTTATTTTTTCTTCCTTTCTGCTTTTTTACTTATGTAAAAAAATGAGCCTTTTTTGTTGTCTCAGCTAAATAGAAAAATTTTCATGTAGGAATACATCTTAAAAGTGAAATGTTAGAAGCTCCATTTAGTTGGACACTTGGCTTCACACATCAAGTACAGTTATTTAATCATTAAAAAGCCAGTGTATTTTTGTTGCTGAGTTCAGTAGGTTGTGTATCTTAGTGGTCCACTAGTCATTCCCAATAATGGCTACTGCAGAAGAGGAAGCAATAGAAACCAGTATTCCTGGTGCATCTGTGGTTCATAAATGCTGTAATCCAGAAGCTGTTTTCAATTTTATCTCAAATCAATACAGGGAGACTTCAGCATTTATTTCTACAGTCAAACCAGTTATAAAACTTAGGTGGAACATTGATTCTGTCAAAAAAGTTCTAGTTGTAGAGGTCTTTCCATCTTGGAATTATTATTATTTTTTTATTTATTTTAAATAACTCAGTAAAACACATGAAATATTTGGAAATCTTTTTTTAGGAAATGCTTTTAAGTTAGACATGGCAATAAATTAATAAAGATAGAAGGGTTTAAGTGTTCTTTACTGGACCTCGAAGCACCATGCTCCAACTTCCAGGAGATCCTCCAGATGCTCATTGGAGTTCTAAGTTGCTGTGGACTTGTGTCTTTCACCAAGACATTCCTCTCAGAAGGAGATGCACATACTTCATCCTTAAGTCATTCACACTGAGAATTTACAAGCCACAGGCACTTAAAATGCCACCTTTCAAACAGTGGATTTGTTTTACCATCATTGCTGCAGATATGGTGGAAATGTCAAACCCGACAGTAATTCTCAGTGAGTAAACTATGCAATTTTTTTCAGATTGTGGTCTTCCATGAGGGTAGTGGGGAAAAGGGTAATGGGGAAAACTGGTGATCCTAGTTATGCCAAATACTGTTAGTGAAGCAACAGTCACTGTTAATGTTAGTTGGCCCTGGTCGCTGTCATGGACCTGCTCTGCTTTCTTGTTTGGGTGCCATGGGACTGTGTCCTTGTCAGAGAGGGCCTTGCCCTGCCTACCCTGCTGTGGCTCTTGGTTTCCAGCTCCACTGTCCTTTCCAAGCAGCCTGCCTTTGCTGTTGCCTGACATATGCCTTAAAACAGGGGGAAAAATGAACTGTTTCGTGTTCATCTTCATAGCCAAAATGGGTAATAAGTCCTTCTGTGGAAAGGAATTTCAATCAAACAATCAACCCTGATGTATTAGAGAACTGCATGTATAGATGTATATATAAATGACTTTGCTATTGGTACTGAATGGATTGCTCAAGAAATACCATTCACAGACTTCAATTGTGCAGCTATTAATCATTCAGCATTATAAATTTGAGGGTCCAGAAAAATTCAGAATTACAGAAGGTATTCTCTATATGTCTTTCTGCTATTGAGCATGATAAATACATGGATTTTGTAGAATATTTAAAAACGAATGTTATACAAATTTATTGGGGAAATTAATGGTAAAATAACCTTCTGAATAGGGTGAAGATATTAGAGCTTCATCAGAATCCTTTGAAATCCCTCATAATTTTAAAAGTATTTAAAATAAGCAACCTAATCTTTCAAATATATGCCCTGCTATGTAGGCTATACTACAGAGAAAAGTCTTGTCTTGCAAACTTCTCTTCAGAAAAATGTTTTTCCCTGATCTCTGTTCCTACACTCCTAATTCTTAGCTCATAGGTCACTTATATTGAAATTTTTCTTCTCACTGTTGTGGTTTGTTCCACTTTCAGAGATCATAAGAAAGAAGAAAAAATTAATTTATATCAGTGTAGGCAATACAATTCCAAATTAACAGTAAGTATGGTTGTCATAATTGAAAAGGATCCTTTTTTTAATCAAAAGTACTGCTATAGTATATGTACAAACTGAATTAATAAGAATGTGCTTCTTATTCTGAAATAACATTAAATTTTTTTCATATTTAAATCAACATTGAAGAAAATTCAATTTTTCTTTATTATGTGGAGTTTTTTTTCCATTCCTTGCTTGGACAGTTATCCTGTTTCAATTATCCAGAACTGGACATTCAAAGTGGTTTCCTAATGAATCTTAAAGTAAAGCTTGACTCGTGTTCACATACCTACAAATCTACGGGGCCTGATGGGATTCATCCCAGAATCCTCAAAGAACTGGCTGATCTCATTGCAAAACCTCTTTTGATGATTTTTGAGCAGTCTTGGAAATCCAGAGAGGTCCCAGCTGACTGGAAGCTGGTGAACATTGTCCTGATTTTCGGGAAGAGTAAGAAGGAGAACCCCAGAAACTACAGGCCTGTCAGTCTCACTTCAGTGCCTGGTAAAGTTATGGAGAAGATTATTTGGGGAGGTGTTAAAAAATGCCTTAAAGACAACGCAGTCATTGGTCACAGCCAGCACAGCTTCATGAGAGGAAAGTCCTGCTTATCAAACCTGACTTCCGTCTACGTCAAGGTAACCCACCTAGCTGATCAAGGGAAGCCAGTTGATGTAATCTTTTTGGATTTCAGTAAAGCTTTTGCTACTGTCTCTGGACAAACTGTCCAGCACATAGCTGGATAAACACATCATGTGGTGGGTGAGCAATTGGCTCAAGGGTTGAGCACAGAGGGTAACAGTGCATGAGGTAATATCCGACTGGTGAGCTGTCACTAGAGGGGTTCTGCAGGGCTCCATCTTGGGCCCTGTGCCATTCAACATCTTCATAAATTACTTGGGCACAGGACTGGAAAGGATACTAAGCAAGTCTGCAGGTGACACAAAACTGGGAGGAGCTGTTGACTCCCTCAAAGGCAGGGAGGCCCTGCAGAGAGACCTCAACAAGTGAGAGGGCTGGGCAATCACCAACCATATGAAGTTCAACAAGGGAAAGTGCTGGATTCTGCACCTGGGATGGGGCAACCCTGGATGTAAGTACAGACTGGGGAGTGAGATGGTGGAAATCAGTGCCTTGGAAAGGGACCTGGGGGTCCTGGTCTACAGTAAGTTGAATATTCATCAGCAGTGCCCTGGCAGCCAGGAGGGCCAACTGTGTCCTGGAGGGCATCAGGCAAAGCATCACCAGCTGATCAGGAGAGCGGATTGTCCCGCTCTGCTCTGCACTGGGGCGGCCTCACCTTGAATATTGTGTGCAGTTGTGGGCACCACAATATGAGAAACATATTAAGCTATTAGGGAGTGTCCAAAGGAGGGCAGTGAAGCTGGTGAAGGGCCTTGAGGGGAAGCCATATGGGGAGTGGCTGGGGTCACTTGGTCTGTTCAGCCTGGAGAAGAGGAGGCTGAGGGGTGACCTGATTGCAGTCTACAACTTCCTCATGAAGGGAAGAGGAGGGGCAAGCACTGATCTCTTCTCTCTGTTGACCAGTGGCAGGACCTGAGGGAATGGCCTGCAGTTGTGTCAGGGGAGGTTTAATCTGGATAGTAGAAAAAGGTTCTTCACCCAGAGGGTGGTTGGGCACTGGCACAACCTCCCCCGGGAAGCACCAAACCTGCCTGAGTTCGGAAGTGTTTGGACAACACTCTCAAGCCCATGGCGTGACTGTTGGGGATGGTCCCGTGCAGAGCCAGGAGGTGGACTTGATGATCATTTCCAACTCTGCATGTTCTGTGACTTTATTTTTATCCATCACGTTTACATTGCGCAAGCATTGTAGGTGTATACAAATATCTGAAGGCTTTTAGAACGCACACAAGGCTTAAAAAAACAATGCTGCAGAGGTGGTTTCATAGGAGAAAATTGCTTATCAGTTAATTGAAAGTCTATTAAAGAGATGAAATAAGAAGACGTAGTTCTTGATATGTCTGTGATCCCACTCACTGGATCTTCTGGCATCTTTTAATCAGTTAATACACAGCTTTTCCAGTGATGGTACTTCTCTATAACTTTTTTCCTTAAATTAAAACATGCTGTCTAAGTAATAATGCATTATATGTCTGTATATTAATACAGAAAAATTAAATTAAAGTCTGGGCTTTTAAAACTAAAAAACTAAAACTAAGCTAAAAAGCTAAAACTTTAGTTTTAAAACTAAAACATGTTACCAATCTCACTTTGCCTGTGAAGTCTGCACATAAAAGTAGAAATTTCTTAGTATTTATTTGCATATCCAATCTTTTAAAGAAATACTCCAAAAAAAAACTACTGAACCAACACTAGAAAAGTTTTCAGAAGAAAGAGTGTGAAAAAACGACCTGGTTATAGTATTTGAAAGGGATACTGCCCTTTAGCTTTTTAATGGAGCTGTTATTTGCACTGCAATCACTATGAGAACTGAAGTAGTTATTTTAGTTTTTGCTGTCAGAGCTTATGAGATATCCTACTTTGGCAAGAAAAACAACAGATGTTTGCTGATGTAAAAACATGATTTTCTTTCAAAGGTGCTATCTTAGAACAAGAAAATCTGCACACAAAAAAAGAAGGAAACTCTATGAACCACTTGTGAAAAGAATTTAAAGTGATTTAACAGAAGGCAGTGTAACACTGTTTTTACATGAATTGCTTGCAAATAATTTAGTTTTCAGTTTCTCTGTTAAATTGCCACAAGACTGAAAGCCAATATATATAGCTCCTCTCTCAAAGCCTCTCCCTCCATGAACTTGCAGAACTTGAGCATAAATTGTGTATGTTTCTGAGAAAAATGTAATCTGGAATCCTTTTGGTTTGTAACTAACCTTCCTATATCATACATCACATTATGGTTTCCTCTATTTAAGCTGAATTAGTCTCTATCTACCTTGCTTACTCTGAGTGAACTGTGATTCCAGCAAAATAATAGTAGCTTAGTTTGGGAAGATCACTGTCGGGAGTTCATCTTATCTTTCTTTTCTAATCTGATCAATATATACCTGGAAAGTAAGTGTCAACTGATGATTCAGCTCATAAACACTGTACAAGATTGTGATGAGAGTCTGTGCAAAGAATATCTAGAAATGCTTTTTGAAGTGAGATGTGCTCAATTAAACTTCCTTCTTTGAGCCATGATTTTAAAAACTCAGTTTCTTTGTGTTAACTTTCAATATTAGAAAGGGCCTTATAAGAAAGATGGGGAAGATGGCTTTTTAATAGGGCTTGTTGTGGTAGGACAAGAGGTAATGCTCTTAAACTGAACAAGGGTAGATTTAGACTAGTTATGAGGAAGTTATAAGGAAGAAGTTTTTTCCAGTCAGGGTTGCCCAGAGAGGTAGTAGATTCCCCATCCCTGGAAACATTCAAGGCCATGTTGGATTGTGCTCTGAGCAATGGGATC
This sequence comes from Oxyruncus cristatus, assembly GCA_013399855.1. Lineage (NCBI taxonomy): Eukaryota > Metazoa > Chordata > Aves > Passeriformes > Cotingidae > Oxyruncus > Oxyruncus cristatus. The sequence continues at coordinate 407,307 of VXAY01003232.1, read as the reverse complement.
TACTTGAAGATTGCAGGGGGTTGGACTAGATGACCTTTAAAGGTCGCTTCCAACCCAAGCCATCCTATTATTCTATGATTTTATAGCTTGTATAAATCAGTGCTGTTAATGTTTTGCATAAAATGTGTGGATGAGAAAAACCAGTAATAATTGCAACCAAAGATCAAATGTCTTTGTGCCATCCAAGAAAAAATGTTTACTTCGTGTCACCCATAAAATAAGATGTTTTGCATTTCTTCTTGGCAGTGCATTGTGGAATAGTAAAGCTTGAAAATCTACATCATAGAAGCGTTACATGTTGAATTTTCATTTTAAGCTTTAGAAGATATTTTATCATTCTGGAAAAAGGTAAGCCAACAAATAAGCAACTTTTGCAAGGAAAAAAAAATCAAACACTTGACGTATGTTTTCCCTTCTGCATTTTGGTCTGCAAATTCAGCACAGTAATCCTTACTTCATGAAGGCAAATAATGCTGTTCTTTATTCTCTCAAAGCAAGATGTGTCAGGTTAGTTATATTTGAAGTTCAGTATGTTTGTTTCTTTGATAAAGTGAGAAGCCAATTAAGAAATGCATGATCTATGCATAACAGAAGAGATTTCACAACAGCAGGAGGTATGACAGAGCATAATGGAAATGAAGAGGCATGCTGGTTGTGATCTTTGAATTACAAAAAATTGATCAATTGGCATTAGTATGAAACTGTGTTATGTCAGCAAAATAAAAAATATACTTGATCTCTACATTCAAAATGAGAAATTTAATACTGAGTTAAACTTTGCTTTTAGGCAGATTTCAGTGAATCTCTTCTTGTTTTATCCTTTTGAAAATGAAAAAGGTAATAATAATACTTAAGGAGCTAGTTGTATGCGCCAGACGAACCTGTGTGTTTGGTGAATGAAGTCTTGTACAACCAGAGATCTCAGAATATCACTTCAGGAATAGGACAATCTGTGTTGAATGAGTCCTTATGTTTGAGAAGAAGAAGAAAACCTGGCAAAAAGGGAATGGGAAGGACCATGTATGAAAGCTGGGGTGGATCAGAATATTCTCAATATTTTAATGTGTATTTTATTTGCTGAAATAGTTAAATTTTAGGTAGAATGCTTTCTAGGTCTGTTACTTGTAACTAGGGATGTGGTATCACAGGACTGTTGAAGCTGGCAGTGACCTCTGGATGTCACCTGGTCTGAACCCCTGCTCATGCAGCCTCTCCTAGAGTTGGCTGCTTAGGGTTTTGTCCAGGTAGCTTTTGAATTTCTCCAGAGAGGGGGGAAACACAACAACTGCTCTGGAAAACCTCTGCCAGTGCTCAGTCATCCTGACAGTAAAAAAGTGTTTTCTGATCTTCATGCAGAACCTCCTGTGTTTCAGTTTGTGCCCATTGCCTCTGGTCCTGTCACTGGGTACCACTGAAAAGAGCATGGCTCTTGTCCTCTTTGCATCCCCTTCAGGTATTTATGTAGGTTAATAAGATTCCCCCTAAGCCTTCTCTTCTCCATGCTGAATGGTCCCAACTCTCTCAGGCTTGCCTTATGGGAGAGATGCTCCAGTCCCTTTATTAGACTAATGGCCATTCATTGGACTTTCTCAAGTATCACTGTAGATTTTATGGCAGATTTCTTTTACAAGAGTTGGCATATGTTTAGTTCCTAACTATATATGTGTCATAGGAGCAGGCATTTTAAGTACAGCAGGGCAACAGGTTTGCTATTCCAGGTTTTGTACTGTTGTGCTTTTACCAGAAACATTTATTCAAATGAATCAGAGTGTATGCTATATAAAGGGGTGGTGTGCCTGCCTCTTTAGTCTGGTTAATGCACTGCTGGTTGGCTGCATTGTAATGAAAATTGGTAATTTAAATAATGCATTTCTTTGACATAAAATTAAAATACATTACTTTGTTTGTAATGCCACCTGTATATTGAACTACAAAACAGTTACTGAGACTGAAAATACGTTATACAGGTGCTGGATGTTAGACACGTATAACGTACTTGTGCTTTTCTCACACTAGATAGGAAAGTTTCAGGAGTACATTGTGGTTCCAGTTATTGTACCAAAGCTTTAACGATTCTGTTACCATTGCAAATTGTCCTAATGGCTTAATTGTGTGGTAGATGTTGCCTATGACTATACTGCAAGCAGCAATATTTGACAGTTTATGTTGAGGAATTGGGCCCATCGGGAATTTTGAAGTTCTTTGTGAGTTTAGTCACATCAGGTTTTTTTTTCTTTTTCTAGTATCAGGGCATTGAGAATATGGAAATAAGGTATGTTCCAAGAATAAAATTGTTGGTATTTGCAAAAGGCTCTGACAGTTAAAAGCATCAAAACAGTACAAATGCCTTTATTTTTAGACAGTTCAGGGCTTTGTTGCAGCTACTGTATCTTACACCTGATGGGTATACAAGCCAAACTATGGCAATGGGACAGTCAATAAAACCATCTTCATGAGGTTTTCTCAAGAAGGAATTGTTCCCTGCATTAAGTGGAGATAAGAGAGATCTGAGGAGCGATCAAGACAATTGAAATGAGAACAAAGCAGTTTGTGTCATTCATCTGAACAAGGTTAAGGCGGGGGAGTGAAAGCTTTAGAAATAAAAGCAGCTCTGCTCCTGAACTTGTTAGATAAAATAATCTTGTCTGGTTTGTTTCTCTCCTCACTTTCTTTT
>VXAY01003232.1:341651-404611 GCA_013399855.1 Oxyruncus cristatus | reverse complement strand
TTCTTTTTTTTTTTTTTTTTTTTTTTTTTTTTTTTTTTTTTCCAGTGGGAATATATTATTTCCTTGATTATACTATTTAAAGCCAATAATTATTGTTGTAATGGTAAATGTAGAAGTAATAATTTTGGAAATATCAATTGTAATTTATAAAGGTCTTAGTAAATGATTCACTTTTTTTTATTAACCAATAGTAATAATCTTTTGTATCTCAGGCCAAACTAAATGAGTTATGAAAAATACTAAATGAGTGTAGAGTAAAAGCATACTTTTAATAAAAAGAATTTTTTTCACAAGATAAAAGTTATTTTTTGATGACAGAGGTTTTATTTGAAATTTAAGAACAGAAAAATCACTTACGAATTTTAAAGTGTTTGTTTATTTAGTTGTGTAATAGTTTGAGTATGAAATTTATCATGAATAGAGACCTGTGTCCAGTCAACAGAGTTGAGCGGCCACCGGAGCTGACTGACCATGGCCCTGTCAGCTCTGTGGCAGCGCTGTGTGAGCTGGAGCACAGCCCTATCCCAGCTCCTGCAGCCATTCATCTCCCCCGGAACCTCCTGCCCCACAGGTGAGGACAGAGCCTGAGCCCGAAAGCCCCGGGACGCACGCTGGGGACCTTCACAGCCCTTGCTCGCCTGCCCCTTGCCCTCCTCCTCCTCAGTCCTCTGAGCGCCCGACACCCCTGACTGGCACGTGACCTCCAGCGTTTGCTCTTTCTCGCAGGATCAGCCAATCTCTGCCAACAGCCTGGGCAGAAGCAGCAGCCCTTGCCAGCTCCCTCTGCCCCACCAGCAGGTATGGCAGTCCCATCTGCCCTGGCCCCTCGGCATTCCCTGCCGCCCAGCGCCTCCAGCCCCCGGGCCTGCCCTGGTTCCTCCAGGCCTGCCGGCACCTCCAGCAGTCACAGCGCCCCTGTTCCCCTGCCAGCTCTGGCACCTGGGCTCAACACGGCACGGCGAGCAAACCTGGCATTGCCTGGGCCGCCTCTGTTCAGGCAAGATCTTTTAGAGATAATTTCCCAGGATCTTGGGGCCATCTCTGCTATTTTGCTGTCCCCTGTGCAACCCCGTGGCCGTGGCACAGCAGCTCACCCCGCAGGGATGGTCCCTCACACAAGCTCCCACTCAGAGCAGGGGGATGTCTGTGTTCGGGCCGGCTCAGCGGGTACTCCAGGAGACTCTCCCAGCCTCGAGCCCCCACATCTCCCTTTCCCCCTGTGCACGTGTGCCAATGGCTCCGGGCAGTGACTGCTCCAACCCCCACCCATATCTTCTGCTCCGCAGGGACACGGACTCAGCTGCCTCCACCAGCCCCCTTGGCAAGCAGCCATGGCATTGCTCCTCCATCAGGCGCTGCTCTGGGGGGAAGCTGGGCCGGCAGGAAGCCCCTGGCCCCAGTCCCGCCAGTACAGTCCACCCAGCACAGCCCTACCAGCTCAGCCAACCCCTCAGGGATGCCCCTGGGCAGTGGCAGCCCTCCAGACACGAGCGTCCCCATGGATTTGGACACCACCCCGGCTCTTGACATCAGTCTGGGCAGTGATGTCCCCATGGACAAGGACACCCCGTTAGGCTGTGACATCTTGCTGGCCACTCACATCACCATGGATGGTGGCTCCCCTCCAGGCAGTGAACACCTTGTGAGCACTGACATCTTGCTGAGCAGTGATGTCCCAATGGATAAGGACACCTTCCTTAGGGGTGACACTTCCCTGCCCAGCCACACCACTTCCAGCCCACTCAGGCCTGCTCCACATCCAAGCCATCAGGGCCCCTGGGGTGACTCCAGCCACCGACACTGTGCTGTGTCACAAGGTCCTGCTGGAAGGGTCTCTGAGGCACTTGGATTGCTCCCAGGGAGCTGTGGGGACCAGCCGGGATGATCGCAGCAGTGTCCTCATGCCCATGGACCGAGGTGGCACCAGTGGTACCAGCCTCCAGCCCAAGAAGACCTTGCTCTGTCCGCCCAAGAAGATGCCGCCAACTGACTGCAGTGTCCCCAAGCCTTCCAAAGCTGTCATGAGCGGGCCACACTGCAATACAATCAGCATGAAACTTCAAGGCCCACAGTAGGAGGCAGGGACAGACCTGCTACCACCTCAGAGCAGTGTGTCATCACATGACGTCACTCTGGAAAGGCGGGGGACAAAGAGGAGGAGGGGCTCTGGGCCAAGGACTGGGAGCAAGTGCAAGGGTCCTGCAGCCAAGGCTGAGGCAGAAATTTGGAATTAGTCCTGTTGAGGAATAGATCCTTTGGGGATCTATCCTGGTTGGAGGGAGGGTGTTTGTGTAGGGAAGATGTAGATATAGATGTAGTGAAGATGTAGATGTAGATATTGATGACTGTTTTCTTCTGGTTATCAATTAAAAGATTTTATTCTATAACCTGTCTGTGTCTGCATGGAATGGGGAGGGAGTGCAGGCTGGCATGAGGAAATGGCACCAAGCAGATCCACCAAGGCCCAAAGGGCTCCAAGGGCATCCAAAGGGCACCCAGGCCTGAGTCACTGCCAGAGGTTCAGGCAGTCATGGAGGATGACCCCCCTGGGGAAGCAGCCCTTCGGCATGGGAACCAGGACACACGGGTCCATGCAGGACTCATGCACACGGCCCCACACCAAAAGCAGCCCTGAGCACAGCCTGGGCACCGTCCTCCCACTCTGGGGCTTTAGAAGCCCGCTCCCATGTCGGGAGCAATAAAGAACTTTATGAACAATTCGAATTATGGAAAAGAACTGTTTACCCCAACCAAAACCTGTGAGGGTTCACTTCATCAGAAGAAGAAGAAGATGTTTACAAGAAGTTTTAAAAGTTATTATATTGTTAATGCATGCTTTTTACGTGTTGTACCCCCAGTTTTAAAAATTGTTTTTCCTCATTATTGATCATTACAAAGACAGATAGTAAATTCTTTTAGAGAAACCTAAAAATTTCTGACCAGCAGCCCTCAAGAGACCAACTTACATGACGTTTGGTAGCAGTACGTGTTCTACCATTATTTATGCAGGAGTAATGATCATGACCTCATGGAGCCATTTTTCACGGAAGTAAAGTGTGATTTTATTCATCATTATTATCACAGGTAGTCAGCTCTTAGGTTCAGTTATTTAATTTCTATTTAAAAGAGCAGGTTGATTTTTATTTTTTGAATTGCTTTTGTGTCCACTGTAAGTTGTAGAATTCCTTGACATCAGATAATTCCATCTCACCTAACTGATGCCTGTTTCCTTGGCAATATTAAGCCACTTCAGTGAAGGTGAGAATCTCATGTAAAATTGCCACTCTCCCAAACCAATTCAAGGATAAAGTGACATGTTTATACTATTCTAATGATAGGATTACACTGCAATTAATTTTAAGACAATAATAAGGGGTTACTTCTAGTTTATATTTTACATTAAAAATGTACGATGCAATAGTCATTAACTTGAAATTACAGACACTGAGTTAGGCATATTCTGTGATTCTGTGATCCCAGTTAAACATGTAAGGCACAGAAAAGGAGAAGATCGAAGTCACAACTAGTGGCAAGTTGCACCCATCCTTGTGAGAAGTGTTGAGGCTGGGAGGGAAAAGACTGACCATCACTTCTTTTCATTGTTCTTCTTTGTCCTTTCCCCTCTTTACATCTTTCTACATTTTTGTGTCAGTAGCATTACAGTGTTCTCTGAGTCGATACATGATTCAGCACTCTGCTGAATCACAGATGTGGCCATATAAAACATTTTACTGCAAGAGGAATGAGCACCCACTCTGATACCATCTCTCTTTTCCTGAAGCTGTTGGAGCCAAGGCTCGCTAGGTGTCAGCAAAGTAGTCCAGAAAAAAAGTGGTTTTTGTTTTTTTTTTTTTTTCCCCTGAGAATCAATAAAGGAAGTAACAGTTAAAAGGTTCATGCATGTAGCAGAAATTTTAAAGCATATGAGGTGGTTGTTTTAGTTCATGTTAATCTTACCTAGAAAACTAGTGTTATTGTGCTTTCCATGCCACTAGCTCTGTTTTTATTTCATAGTCAAACTGCTTTCCACACATACAAAGTCTTATTGTGTGTTTAGGGAATAGTGACTCTGTGCTGCATTTCAGGCAGTAAATGAGAAAGACTGTAAGCTAGGAAGATGATTAGTCTGTGAACTTTTCAAAATACCCAATCTGCTCAGACATGAGGTCTGCAGTCTGTCATGAGTAATTTTCTCTCCCATTTCCTGTATTACCCGGTTCTGCTGTTTCTTCTAAAGATGTATAAAAATTCCGTCTTTTTAAAATTTATTATTTTTAATTTTTATTCTACTAATTGATAAAAATTGATGTATTTTCTCTGGCTTTCAGCTAGCTTCTGACACAGAAGATAGCATCTGCCTTCACACTCAAGGGAATTGTGCTTGCCAGCCATTCAGATGTCATCTTCCACTGGCACGCTTCATTCTGGCTAATGCTGGGCTCAACAGTAGGTGTTTATTTTATTCTTTGACAAACATTAGCTGATAGATCAGCCTCCCCCAGAACCTTGCCTTCCTTTCCCACTGCCTTTTAAACATTTTGGCTTAGTCTTAGGGTTGTTTGTAAAGTCTTCCCTTGCTGCTCAAACGGCGAGGAACCAAATAGCTCAGAAAAGCCTTTTTATGATCATCACAAAGTTAGCTTTGCCTGGAACTTCTGTGACACTAACCATAGTTTGCACCCGAGGAACAAGCAGCTTCTACTACGTGATATGCAATAAAATGTAACTGATACAATCCACACACAGGTGCTTAGTTGTATACATTTCAGTATCTACACGTTTGTATGGATATGAAAAATACAGTTTTTTAAGTTTTTAAAATTCTTGGTACACTATGCTCTTTCAAATAGATTTACTGTATTTATTTTTTATACTGGATGGTTGGTATCCATGTAGAAACAACTGGTAAGTGACTTATGGAACTGTCTGTGGAGTTTGGAGCTTATTTCTGTATTTATTTATGGAATTGATTCAGCCTCTAAGCAGGAAAACATAGATATTGGCTTATTGAGGAGGCTGAAAAGTTCACCCTCTGTGTCTGGTGAAATTTGTTGAGTTAGAGATGAGTGATGCTATAAGGTGAGGAGTAATGACCTCTGAGGCTCAAGAAAGATTCTCAATAAAAATGGGCCAGATCTAACGTTATGAAGTATTAAATATGTGAGACTGATGTTTAATGTTAAACTACTGCAAATGTTCATGATGATGCATCTTCTAAAGTAGTAAAGACTGAATTTAATTTTTCTTACCTTTATATATTTCTTGTTATTTATGGCTTTAAATTTACTTTTGGAGAGAGTTTTGAAGATAGTGCTAAACAAGACTACTGCAATGTTTCACTTCTGCTGTGTTAGAGGGAGCTGCCCTATTTAAAAGCTATCACATAAACTTTTTTTTTACTGGACTAATGTACATAGGACAGAGAACAAATGTCCCATATCTGGAACATTTGTCCAGAAACAGAAGAAACCCAAGATGCAATAATTACTTTGATGGTAATTCAGTAAAGAAGTAATATGGGTTTTCTGTTTACATAAGTTTATAATAATTTAAACCTTTTTTTCTTTTTTTTGTTTTTAACATGGAAAGCTAATTTTTAAAATAAAAATAGTATCCATGCTAAAAATAAGCAATATAATATGATAAAATAGTGATGTAATTGTTAAGAATGTAAAAATGGTGTGAGAGTCACTGTCAATACTACAAGAGAGGGAATCTTTTCTGTCTTAAACTGTGAATGAATAAGTGCATGTGTAAGAACTGTAGCAATTCTTATAAATTCCTGGCTTTAGGTGTGCATTGCAATGCAGGAATAACAACAACAACAACAATAATGATAATCCTGTATAATTTTTCAATAATAGTTCTTAAATATCCTGAAAACGACCATAACTGACTGCATGCTTGTTTGCTCGTTCTGAAACTTGTTAAGAAGAGGTGTGTTTTCATGTTATGTTAGCTTTTGATAAATGAATTCTTTTTGCAGATTGGGGATTAGTGTGTGGACACTCCCTGCTTTAAACCGAATGAATAAAATCAAGTAGCTGTATGTAGCATATTCTGTTCTGAGGAGTGGATCCTGCACTGTAAGTAAATCAAGTGCACCTACTTTCAGGATCCTTCAAATTATTCTCTTTGAGATTTAAATGAGGTGTGCTAGTGATAAAAACCATTACCAGTTTTGTTTGTAGATCTCTCTCTTGCTGTACATAACACAATGCTTCTTGTGGCGTATGGTAGGGTTTTGCTGTATGAGTTAGATTTGAAATAATGTTAGCACTGGTTATTTTATAATAAAGGTGTTATTTTAAGTCTGGCATTGATGCAAGTGCCCTGAATAATGGCAGTGACAGTGCAATTGCTTTAACTTTCCATAATTAACATTGGAACACCAAATGTTCAAATTGAACACCATATGAAATAATTTCTAATACTGTAAGAAATGTTCTAGGGCTTATTGTAGAAGCCTGAAATCGATTTTGCTGGCAAATGGAAAACAGGAACAGATTGCAGGTGTAGCATGATTGCTGCGTGATGTCCATTTGGCTGTCGATGCATTGAAACACTGTAGAGAAAGTGCGGGAGTTCCCAAGCAAGAGAAGAACTGTCACTGAAATCAGGCATACCAAGCTAGAGAAGGTTCCTAGGGACAGAGGTAATAATAAGGGACCCACGGGTTTAGTTCATTGCTGCATGCATTCTGTGAAGCAGTCAGTCTTTAGTTTCAAGGATATGATGAACAGAGAGACATCCCATACAAAATGTGTTGCATTTTATTTTTTAAGTGACAAGCCTTTCCTCATCTTGGAGGGATTTTGTTCTTTCAAAGGTACCCTGTCTTGATGTCATGAGTGTATATTTGCAGCAGGATAGATACACCAGGCTTTGGAAAAAAAAAAAAAAAGAGGAAAAAGCTTGCTGCAGATAAACTGGCTGCAATAAAGAGTAATAAAGCTTTGACTTTCTTTAAATAACTTTGATTTCTTTAATTTGTTTAACATTAATATTTTATGTAAAATATGTCTTAAATGCTTAATGTTCTGGCTTTCTGAGCTCTTCAAATTTATTTTGCTGCTATAGCTAAGCAGTCATAATGGAGAATTACAACAGTAGCATAAAATCTCGGGGTTTATGTTCTAAGTATACCTCTGCTCATAAAAGCATTTATTGAGGTGAATTAAGAATGTGGTTCAGGCCTCTGCTGCTATTTCTTTGAATTGTGTGTAAAACAGTTTAGAAAAGAAAAAAAGAGTAAGAAAAACTAGATAATTAGGACAGAACTGTCTTAACGTTGCGTATTTCTTCATTGGCAAAATGAAAGTTACTGACTTCATTTTTATAGACACTCCCTCTACCCAAAAAAGAAAAAAAAAGATCAGAAAAATCATGCATGCATCTAAGTGCAGCAGAACTTTCTGGAGAAAAAAAAAAAATATTCAAAACTTGCTTGCACTGAAGACACTGGCTGAAAGGTTTTCTTTTGAAACTATTAATTCCTAAAACCTTTGGGTAGATTGTTGCTTTGCATATAGTTTGTTTAGTATCATTGATGACCCTTTTGAGTCCCTTCCAAATCAGGATATTCTAAGTCCAGCTCCTGGCCCTGCACAGGACCATCCCCATGAGTCTCACCCATGTGCCTGATAGCGTTGCCCAAATGCTTCTTTAACTCTGTCAGGCTTGATACTATGACCACTTCCCTGGGGAGCCTGTTCCAGTGCCCAACCACCCTCTGGGTGAAGAACCTTTTTCTACTCTCCAGCCTAAGCCTCCCTGACACAGCTTCATGCCAGTCCGCTGGGTCCTGTCACTGGTCACAGGAAGTTGTAGACTGCAAGGAGGTCTCTCCTCAGTCTCCTCTTGTCCAGGCTGAACAGACCAAGTGACCTGAGCTGCTCCTCATACGGCTTCTTCTCCAGGCCCTTCACATCTTCATTGCCCTGCTTTGGACACTCTCCAATAGTTAATATCTTTCTCATATTATGGTGCTAAAACAGCACACGATATTCCGGGTGAGGCCACACCAGAGCAGAGCAGGACAATCCCCACCCTTGACTGGCTGGTGATGCTTTACCTGATGCCCCCCAGGACACGGTTGGCCCTCCTGGCTGCCAGGGCACTGCTGACTCATATTCAACTTTCCGTTGACCAGGACCCCCAGGTCCCTTTTCACGGTGCTGCTCTACAGTCTCTCTTTCCTCGGTCTGTACATCCATTCATGGTTACCTTGTCCCAGGTATAGAATCTGCCACTTGCCCTTGTTTAACTTCATATTCTCTGTGATTTGTCAGTATCTCTGCAGGGCCTCTCTGCCTTGGAGGGAGTCGACAACTCCTCCCAGTTTAGTGTCATTGGCAAGCTTAGTACACCTAAGAGTATGAAATCTTATTTTTAAACTTATTTTTAAATAGAAACTTTACTCAGAGTATCCTGGAATGGCCAAGTAAGGAACAATATAATCTTAGAGTAGTCCTCGAGAATTAGATAAGAATGTAATGCAAACAAGCAGGATGTAAACTAAACTCAGTGTACACAGATAAAATAAAGAACAAATGTTACAATTTTTGGTGGTGGAACGCAATGAGGCTGTGCCTGCTCAAGAACTGAGGTCAAGACGACAATGAAGACCCGGCAGGACCAAAGGACTTCCAATAGGGGTGTGACTATGTAAAACAAACTAATGAATATGTATGGTGGAAGTGAGAATATCTAATGAATATGTAAAGAGTATGTGTAATGAAAAGCCCTGTCCATCTGTCATTTGGCACGTTTGAGTAGAGGAGCTATCCTCCAAACGTCCAGTGCTGAATAAAGGAGTATGCCCTTTTTAACATCTCCGAATTAATGCTAAGAAATTTGTTTCTGCCACTTTTTGATATCACTACGTAAAAAAAAAAAAAAGAAAAAAGACAACCCCCTCGATATAACCATCTCTTGAATGTCTGCTTAAAGGCACATGTTGAAGTATTTATAAAAATGAAGATTCTCAATGGTAGTATGTTTGAAAATTAGTAATATTTACAGTGAGGCTGTATGCAAGCATACATCTCGCGTTTTCTGGGGATACATAAAAACAAGTCCTCTGTCTTGGGTAGTCTCTAATCAAGTGATATGTACTTGCATAAATGAAAAATATATTATATGGTTTTCAAATCAGTCTACTGCAGCTTAGCTTCAGCTTATCTCTGAGAGACATAGTATGCTGCTGTACCGGCTGATAGGAAATTTTGTAGGCACTGGATATTTAACTATAGAAAACCTGCAAGATAAAATTATTCTTTAGCTATTTTTAATGAAAATTAAAAGTGGCATTAAGAAATGTAAAGTGATTAGTGTAGTACTTAAAATGGTTATATCTGGAATGGACACGAGCTAGAAGTGAAAAGCTGTTGATTTAAGCCATAGTGTCTTGAGTGTTATGTGCTGAAAACCACAATTAAGAGCAGGAAAGTTGTATTTTAGTAAAGACGATGTACAAGTTCCTTAAGAAGCATTGCATATGATGAAAACACATTGTAAGGGAACTGAGTATAGCTGACCACCAAAGACAGGGAGAATGTCTGAATAGAAACTGGTTGTTTGAGTGAACTCAGACTACACAGCAAGTCTTAAGGTTGATAGAAATTCTCCAAACTACCTTGCCTAAGAAAGCGACATAGCAATTAAACATACTCCTTTTCAGCTGGTGCTGTTACAAGGGGAACGTAGCTGATGGCTAAATTTATTTGATACTTCATGAAGATTACTCTTTTTGTAGTTTCTCTTATCTTGGCCAAATTTTTACAGTTGAGGATGAAACTGTGGTTTACATGCGTAGTGCAGGGTTGTCAGGGCTGTTATTAGCCTTTGTAGATAATTTAGTCTTCAGCTTTCCCCTGACTTTTCCACTGTGCAGATTGGAGACTCTTTAGCCACAATGATTTCTTGTGACTCGAGGGCAAGAAAAATCTCCTTGAGGTCCTGCTTCCTTGCAGGCTGCCATGGCCGTGCACTGGAGGAGAAAGATATCAGCTGAGAGGGGAGCAGCTGAGAATGTCAAGAAAGAGAAGGATAAAAGAGTGGGGAATAAAGCCAAGATTGGCATATGGAAGAGGTAGAGGACTACATAAGGAAGTTCCAGGATATGGTTAAAAGCAGGTGGGAGTAGGGGAAGAAGGAAGAGAGATGAGCTGATTAGGGAACATGAAGGTTTAAGACTTGAAGACAGGGAAGAAGAAAACTAACAGATGAAGCAGAGGGGGAAGTGAGGTAACAAAATCAGCACAGGAGCACAGAAACAGGAACAGGCTTTTGCAACAGCTGTAGGATTCTATTGCAAAGCATGTCTGCACCAACAATTCCTGTATCTTGCTACAATTTATTGGAAGAAGAATGGAAGTGAGACTTAGCAGTTATAAGTGTATTCTCCCATATGTTGGCATTACTACAAAAATCCATAAAGATAATTTTTGGGTAGTTAATTAGCCTGAAGTGTTTGTTGCTGTTATGTAGTCTCAATTGGGAGCCAGTAGTGAGTGCTGTGCCTCTTTGTTTCTTTCAGACAACCAATCCCTGGCCGGTTTCCCAATCTGTTATCAATTTTAAGCTTTACAGTTTTGAGCTTTTTAAAAAATAAATTGTTTTAAACATTTTTATACAAATAGTATATTTATTCTTTCAGTCAAAACTTTTTTTTTGGTAAAACATTTTTTTTTCTGAAACGATAAAACCCAAAGCAGTGAAATGACCAAATGTTGGCATTAAAGTGTTTCTGTGAATTTCTTTTCGTTCCTGTTGTTTCTATGGAGTAGTCACTGTTGCTATGTATTTTTTCTCTCTGTGGTTGCCAGAACATGACTAGCTGGGTCAACATGCTCATGGTGTTAGTGGGGAGTAACATGGTTGCTGCTTGATTAGAGGAGGTATTTTAGAAACAGATTTCAGAGATAGAAAAATCCCTATAATATTTAAATTTCCCTAGCAATTGCATAATCATGAGTAATTAACTAAACAAGCCACAGTTAAGTGTGATGAGTTAACAACCTTTATATTGGAAAAAGAAGGCAGGGATGGAAATAAATCTTTGTGGTATTTGATATTGTGGTGTCCTGAGCTTTGCTGCTACTCAGTGTACACTTATGCATATCAATCTAAAATCTCTAGAGTGATGAAGCAGTGATCCTTTAATTATTTTAATCAATATTATACACTCAGGCAGGTTAAGTAGTTACCTGCCATAGCTGAATAAACTTGACTAAAAGAACTGCCTTTCAGTCTCTGTTCTCCTGGGTGCACTCAGATGGATGCACTTCCACCTAAAGGGCGTGCAGATGCCTGACAGCAAGCTTTTGGGAAATATTTTGAGTAGTGAAAATTTTAACAGTTAACGGGCTGTTCTTCAGAGATGTGAGCTTCTTGTCCCACTTTTTGTGTTATGTTTGACTACTGAATTTTCGCCACATGTGTTGCTTTTGCAATTCTGAAAAATGTTAAATGTAACTTATAAACTATCAAAACAGAAATATTGTGTTACTTATTTTTTTGTACAAGTTTTCTTGACGGGCTGCAAAATTTCCAAGTCAGCCAGACCCCATAGCCTTGCAGTTTAGAATGTGCTCAAGCATGAAAATGTATTTTGTCATCTTGAATATCATATTGACATAGAAAATGCCTTAAGAAAGTTCCTAATGGAACCAAGACAGAATCTGGTACAGAGATGAAGAAGCTAGAGGTGAGAGGTTCTGATTTACACCATTGAGAGCTGCTGTGGCTAAATTCTAACTCCCACAAAGGCACAGGTTCAGTCCAGTGAAAGCTCAGGGATGCCTAGAATTTCCTGCAGCAGAAAGAATTTACACTTCCAGCGTTCATTTGAATGATTTGCCTCTGAATTACTAGAGATTACCATTTCTGAAGAGAAGACATAAAATAAAAATGTAGTACCTTAGACTAGGAAGGAGAGCTTGAAAGTTAAGCATGTCAGGGAAGACAGTGCTCATAGCCCAGACTGTTTTAGTTATAAATCAGGATGAAAATGAGCTGTTTGCACAAAATCAAAGTTTTACAATAGAAATGACTGTGTAAGATCAACTAGGAGTAACGAGGTAGAGGAGTATCAGCAAAGGAATTGAAATAAATGCTCATTGCCAGCCTTGCCAGTGTGCCATGCTGTGCCAAATTGATAATGAACTCCTGGCAATACAGTGATCACATTGTACTGAGATCATGGGCAACTGAGGATCCTGATTAGACTGTGAATACTCCATACCCACTGTTTATTGTACCACGTTTGCTTTAGGCTTAGAAGCTCATTAAAAAGCTACAATGTGACCTTTAGAAGTTTGAGAGCTATAATTTGCTACAGAACTTCAATATTTTGATAGTTTTTCTCAAATGAGTTCTAAGCTTGGAAGAAACTGTAATATGGACAAGCCTGCTATCATGATGCATGTTAAAAAATGTGTTGCCAGAAGCAGGTTTAAAACTATAGTTTTACAGACCCAGTAAATACACATAGCTTCTAGCTCCTGTAAACCAAGAGGTGGCAGAAAACTTGTTAGAAAAATCGATCAAGATACAGCTTAACTGAAATCCCATTTGAAATGAGACCCTCACTATGTATTGTAACAGGAATAATTGGACAAACTGTGAATAGAAGTGTATATACACCATCTATGAAGGCACCTCAGCATTAATCAGAAAAACCTGAAACTACTGTCAAGGCACGATCATACTTTGGTGAAGTGTGCTTCAGAAAATACTTGAAAAGAATAGAAATGCACAAACCATGAAAGAAATCCTGAACTGACAATATAGAAGCTACAGTAAGGTCAGCAAAAATCTACTGTTACCTATAATGTTACCTTTTGGAAACAGAAGTGCCCTGGTGAGAGTGAAAATGGCAAATTAATGCGCCTTTATTCGGAGTGATGGTAATTAAAATGGAAACTCACATACCATTTTTGATGACAAAAAGATTGTTTGCTTTACACAGTGTCTCTGCTCATGGTTGAGATAGCCAGCCTTCATATATCTGGTTTAAGATTTAATCTGTTGGCCACGTGGAGTTACTGTATTTGGTAGAGTTAACTTCTGTACTACTTTTTGCTAGCAATATCACCATTACTGATTTAGTGCTGAACACAGATTTTTTTCCTTTCCCCGCCCCCCTCACCCCTCAACGTTACCAGGCATCATAATGTGTGCCTTCATGTGCTACATTTTATTTCATACTTACTGTGTACTTGCCTGCTGATGAGATTCTACTCCTGCTTCTTTTCTATGAACTATGGATATTTCATATCCACCTAACAAGAACACATTTATGAGATCACATGAACACTGGTAGAAAGACTTGTCTTCATTAAAATTTCTCTTTTGAATGAAAAATAGAAGGACAAACTGGGGAAAGAAACTGGTATGGAGAGATCATTAGAAGCAGCTTTTAAGAAAAAAGCATCAAATTCCAGTTTCACAGACGTTCAGTCTTCTTGCTAATGTATCCTCATGTTGTGAATGTGACTGAAGAGATCACTGATGATATTTTATGGTAAGATGGTGAATGATAGAAAGCTACTGGGCAAAACTAGACTAAAATTAAGTTAATGAATTGGTTCATTAGGATCAACAAAATTTTGACCTTTGAGTTGAGAGACAGAACAGTAAAGGACCTGCTGTGAGCTGATAATTCAGTACAGTCATACAAGCAGTTTAATAACTCCATCTTTAGACTTAAAAAACATAAAGAACTCCTAAACTGTTGATAGGGTCAGTGTTTGGTAGTAAGTATTTCTCAAAATTATTATCACTTAAGGCTCCCTTTACCTAGATTTTACAGAGCTGAAATTATAATAGCTGAAGATTAAGTCACTACAGTGTTTAAACCTAAAAAATTTTAAATAAACAGATTATTTTTCCCTCTGTTCAGGGTCACAAAAAGACAAATAAATTGTCTTGTGGGGGTCTTTGTAATGGAAGCAAGTTGAAGGGATATTTTGACAAGACTGCTACTGCAAAAGTAGGGTTATGACTAAGACATGACAGCATGGAGGGAAGCCAGGTGATAGTCGGTTTGGATAGTGTGACTAGCATATCCTCGTATCTGAACTAAGGTACACATATTCCTCATGACTAGAAAGAAACCTGAGTGCCAAGGTTGTAAGCAAATGAAGTTTTAATTTCAACTGATTATGTAAGTTTGTGGATGTTCTCTTCATTTTAACTCGTCTCACTGAAACAGATAGCGAAAGAGACAGGGCCAAAGGTATATACTGTGAATCTGCTACTGCAAATACACAGTCTCATGTAACATAAAATTTGTGCCTATTTATATTAGGAAGACTTACCAGACAGGAGCTGTGCCTGAGAAATCAGAAGCACATCTTTTGATGTTCCTGAAAACTTTTCCCTGTGAAGTCCCTGTGCAGTTTGAGGGGAAGAGGTGTGCAGTTACTCTTATTGATGAAGACATTGTGTGTACATTTTATTCTTTCTATCCTAAAATGTCACAGGGAGTGAAGTGTGTGGGAAAAGATACCACTGAGCTAGTGTTGTAATGCTGCACTTTAACATTATATACTGAAACTATCAGTGTAAAGCATTCCTCCCTTCCTCACTTCAATTCTTTTGGCATATTTGAGAAATAGAGCTACTGGATTTTTCCCTATGGAAGTATCTATTTTTTTGGAAAAGTAACAGTGTGAAAAGAAGCATGAAGTCTTTCTTAAAAGACACGGGATAATTTTTAGTATAATATTTTTCCCCATTGAGATTAGTTAAGGATTATTAACATTTGCTTTCTATCACAGGTCACGTAGACTTGTTTATCAGGGACTAGAGATAATATGGGAACTTCTACCATTCTGAAACTTCAGCAATGAACATAAAAGAAAATATCTATTGGTTCCCTATCCACTTATCCTATCTGTAATATTACTTTGCAGTTAAGAAATACCTCCCCTCTCCAACACTGCTTTCCATCCCCAACCATCTGGAAGATGGAGAAATCATGACGGTTGCACTGATAGCCAGAGGGGCTACACATTTATAGTTTCAATGTCCCATGCAAAGGTTTTCAGCGTATCATTGTAGTGTATTTCCTCCCAGAGAGGGAGTAATACTTTCTGTGTTTTATTTTGCTAACAATTTGTGGAGCCATTTGAAACCTTCTGGAGACAAATATGTTCTTCTCTTAGTAGTTGTCCCTCTGTCCTGAAGTATGGTAGCAGGAAATGAAACGTTAAGAAACTTCCTGCAGCACCAACAGAGCACAAGTATGTCTTTGGAGCTATGTCGCTTGGAATCCTATTCAACTTCTATTACATGGAAATGAGATTGCCTCCAGTTACCTGAACCTATCATTGGTAGACAGAAATGCTAATTACATTGATGTGATGTACGATAACATCATTGACAGGTAATAGACTACTTCTACTTTTTTTAACAACCATATTGTTCATCAGTCTGTAGGTTTGTTTTTGTCAGTTTAGAGATTCACTCATTCTTTAGACATTGTTTAGATGGAAAACAATGCAATGAGCATTTGCGGACAACATATTGGACGAAGAAGCAAGAAGAAGAAAGAAAGATAAGACCAGCCTCTATTCAACTTGAGTATGTTTCATTTAAAACTCTAAGAAGGACAATAGTTTTACTGAATGTATAGATTAAAAATCTATGTAAACTTACTGGTCAACTCAAAAATAGTGGAGACTTTTTTTACGGATAATGATTACCAATAATCATAATGCTTACCAATACAGTTTTCATAAGTCCCTTAAAATATGAGTTGTAGGATTGATATTTTTTTTCCAGGCTTTATTTCTTTTTGTTTGGTTCTAAAATCATACAGAATCTGGCCAAGAACAATCATACAGAACAATCTGTGTATTTCAGGTAAATTTTTATTGTTTTTCAGGTAGCCTTTGAATGTATACAGTAAAATATAGATATGACTGTAAATTTTTAAAATCAAGGTTTATTTGACAAAATCAGTACACAAGGATTTGCTTTATCGTGAATGATAATATTTAACCTCTGTAAACATGACATAGTCTTTGCTAGGAAATACACTTCTTTATGATTAGACTTCTATTGGGCATGACTTCCTACTGAGTGATACATTTCTCAGACTATGATATTTTAACATTAGCTGGTGGTTGGATTTTCCAGGATTCTGTGGGAAGTGCAGAAGTCTCTATAATGAGTGTATATAGTGATGAGTACATTCACTTTCTAGGTGCCAGACTGGCAGAAGCTTGCATGTGGATATTTCTTGCTTAGTCTAGGAAAATGCACTGTTCAGAATGGCAGTGTCTAGGCTGATGTGATCTGCCCATATGCCTGAACAGTGAACCAGAACTGGGCACTGGGGGGGAAGGAGGGGAGTGAGGATCAGGTCCCAGTGTCTGATGAGCTCTTTCAAACTGAGATGAAAGGTAGAGAAAAGGCATTAATATGCATTGGCACATTAATAACAGCAATAGAAGTAGCAGGAATGAGGTTTGGCTACAAAACCTAAGTTTTCTTTGCTGCATATCTCGAGATAGTTGGGCTACAGGAAAAATCAAATCTAAATTCTAATTCTAATCAAGCAGAGTTGCCTAACCAACCAAAGACCCCCTGTGAGTGGGCAAGGGGAAATGTAGGCAGTGTGACAGGTTTTGAATCAGACGTATTTGAGGCTCTGGAAGGAAAAGTAGTGTGGAATGTCAGGATTTCGATTATTGGGATGCCAGTAATAGCCCTGTTTAATCAAATGACCAAACAGGAGTATTATGTATTGTGAAAGAAAACTTTGTGGAAGAGATGGGAGGTTTTAAAGCAAGCTGGAATACTATGCAAATTGATGACCCTGCACAGATTGTGAAGAGAAAAATTTCGGCGTTTATGGCTGTTTTGCACTCAAATGAGTCCTGTTGCAGTGAGGGACTGTTAAGAGGGCAGAGGAATGGAGCAAATAAAGCAAAGACTTTAGGAAATATTATCTTTACTTTAAGAAACTTTGAGTGGTTTTTAACTCATTCAGAAGTCATTATCCTCAATAAGAATATACCAGAATGTCAAGCCCAGACTTAGGAAAGTTTGAGTACTTCTTCCTTAATTAAGACTTGTTTCATTTCTTCAAACAAAATGCTTAATTATCTGAGGAAAAATGTCCTGTCATTTAGTTAGCACTGATAGGATGCTTCATAAATCCATTGAAGCAATGTTTCTTTAAGGAAGGGAATTAATTATTGTCCTTTTATTTAAAACTATTTCCATGATCAAAAAAATGCTAAACCTAACTGTGCTTGAAAAAGATGTATTTCAACAACCGTAGAGAAGATTAAAATATGTGAAGAATATGAAAGCGATTTGAGAAAAAGGTCTCTGAATTGATAAATTTCAAGCTGATGCTGATTCTTTTTCTTCATTTCCTCTTGTCCCTGAGAAAAATGAAGATTCTGTATTAATTTGTCACCTAGTTTTTTTCAGATTGATTAAGTCATAACAACTTTGGGTTCTACTGGTGCAATATTTAGACTCTCTGTAAATAAGAAATTTGTCTCACTTGAGGGCTTCTCCTGGTTTAGGAAATGGATACTGGCAGAAACAGTACAGTGTATCAAAGCACAAGATTTTAATCAGAATTGTGATGCTGATAATATCTAGACAAGGTATAGTTTTACTGTCTGTTGTGATGATTTACTTTTGGTTGAATGTCACACAACAAAAGCGGTTCCTTATAGAGTCATAATAGCAGGATGGTTTAGTTCTGCCAGTCAAAGGTTTCACAGCTGTAAGCTTGGGGAAAGAAAGTAAGAGTTTGAAGATAGGGCTTGTTGCTCCAATAAGGCTGGATTTAAAAGCTTCTCCTATGTAGACACTTATTCCTGTCTCCATATCTTGCTACTATCAGTGACATGCATGGTATAAATGCTTCACAGCGTTCTCCATCTTGACAGTAATCTTTTGGCCGTACCTTTTGGAGATCTACTGCAAAAGAGAAACACAAATGAAACTTTTTTTTTTTGAATTTTATAGAGATAATAGTAATAACTGTAGAATGAGACATTTATGCCTGACATAGGGGAAGAGTTTAGAGATATACAGGCCTGCCATCATGGCAGAGACCTTAAAAAGAGGGGCAACCAAATGCAGTATGGAGGAGTACAGACAGGTGATGATAAGACATGGAGCATAGATTGGCACTGCTTGTGGCTACAAAATGAGTAGTCAGCTAAAACAACGCAGACTTGCAGCTGGACAAAAAGTCTTTGAAGAGTGACAAAGGGAACAAAGAAATAGCATCTAACAGGTGTAAAATGTAGTTATTAAGACTGGAAGATGCAATTTCAGACAGTTAAGAAAGAGATGTAAAAAAGTCCTGATAAACATGTAAAAGTGTCTCTAAATGTATTCTAGGTGAAGAAGAAGTCATCATATTTGGGTAAGAGATCAAAATGATATTACAACCCCAGCCTCCCCTGAGCAGCCAGAGGAGCAGGAGAAGGGTGAGCATAACACTAGAAAAAGAGTGGAAACTCTAAGGGCTCTGTGTGCAACAATCTCAATCAAGTGATTTCAGAAGTTATGACAGTGGGCTATTGTATTTAACTGTGTAGCAACACTGATTACATGCAAGTCTGATTTAGTACAGCAAACTGCTGGAAGAAAAAACAGCATGAAGGAAACAAACAACCCTGTTCCTCAAGAAGGCTTTGGTTTGAGGAAGATTCTACATATAGGGGTAAAAATTCCATTTTCTCCTAATTTTTGTACTATTGTCTTTTGTACTGTAAATTGTTCAATGCTATCATTGACTGCTTATCCACCTTTGAGTGTGTATGTGAAGATGACTGCTAAAACTCACTTTTATTGTTCTTCAGTGGAATGGAATCCTTTTTCAGCACAGTTAAGTGCTCTTAAGGGACCAAAAACATCTTGAAGCACTTGAAAAAGCTGGCAGAAGTTTCTGACTGCTCCTTACCTCCAAACACTGCGGAAACAGTCTGGTATCTGCACAGTAGCAACAGCCTCACTTTTTGTGAGATGGTGCTTCATAACTTTCCAGAGTTTATGCTAAAGTTGTTATTAAACATGAGGAAAAACTGAATGGATTTTTTTTATTTTATTTTTAAAAATACTTGTATGTTTCAGATTACAGACACAATATAATCTCCAGAAGAGTGTAGCCTGAAGTGACAAACCCCAAAATCTTAGTTTAAATGTCTTGCGTGATATGAATGCCAGTAGTTTCTCTACGGTGTAATTCTCAGTGTATATTCATTCATTAATGGACTTGCCATTAATTATAGCAAAAGCAACATTCTGAATGCCGAAAGGTACAAATATCGTAGAAAGTTTTTTAAAAACTAAAAAAATGTAAACATTCAGCGGTCATGAGTATTGCTGTTTCTTCAGTGAAACATACACTTGAAATTAGACCACAGAAAAGATAACATTTTGAGATCATAAATTAGTCTATGTCTTTCAGGACAGGGGGCTTGTTTAATGCGGCTACATCCTAGTATATGCAAATGGATGGAATGACCTAGCAGAATTTAAATTACCAAGCGTATTACAATAAAAGTAGTCAATTTGCACATATTGCTTCAAAAGTTTAAATGTTTAAACTCTGTATTTCAGCCAGTTATTAAAGACAATAACTTCAATATAGGAGTTTCTTCCCTTTAAAACAGCCCAAACAGCCCAAACCACCAAACTTAATTAATTGATAAGTCCTTAATGAAACTAAAGTGCTGTCTCTAAAATCTAGTATCTGCCCATCTTTCTGCAGAGTTTTGGATTTGACTGTTTAATTTGGAACAAATATTTTTATGGCATAAATAGTTCAATGTGTTCACCAGTAACTCAGTTTTACTTTTTAGGGTCTGGTTGAGAGTAAGTAAAGTGAAGTAAACTACCTGGAGAAGAAATATTTCTAGAAGAACAATCTAATGTTATGTCCTCTAAACTTAAAACTAGTTTTCTTTGCAGTAGTGAGGTTTTGTGTTCATGTGAGGAAACATCTGAGTAGATTTTATAAGGCATGATATTCAGGTGCTTGCTTGTGCCTAATGTGCTATGGAATGAAACAGAAGTCAGTGGAACAAGACATAGTGCTTAAAATAGGTAAGGGATGGCAGCCAGACTAACATGTAGACATTAGCCAAGGCTCTTACATGTATGTACATGACTTACATGTACATGACTTGATATCTTCTGGAGAAAAAACATTTAAAATCATGAGATGCAAGGATTTGGACTGGTCAGTTTTCGACCTTTATTCTTGTTCTGTGGTAAACAGCAGCAGCTGCCAGTAAGCATGCGTGGTTTTTCCTGATGGACTCACCACTACAGACGGACTATTAATTTACTGTGAATGCATAATCCTTCTTTCCTTTCCAGACTGCATAGCCAAACATTCATGGAAACAACTGGCTAGAGTTTGCATTGGTCAGTTTAGAAAGCAGGATATGAATCCTCAGTAATGAAAGGTATTTCATTTCTGGACTAAGATTGCATCAGTCATTTTTGTACCTGGTTCTTATTTGTGTGCTAAGAAATGCTATCTTCTAAATTCTCCCACCTTTTTCTTCACTTACCTTGTTCAGCTCATGAGTTCCAGGGAGAGCTAGTCAAACCTTAGCACCAAACAAGAGACGGTGAAAAATCATTACAGTCACTGTAATGCCAGCACATACTGATGACAAATTCTGTTGGTGACCCATCTGGAAAAGTAAATTATGACATATTCTACTAAATAAGTTTGTGCTGGTTTTGGCTGGGGAAGAGTCAATTTCCTTCAGAGTGGCTAGTATGGGGCCGTGTTTTGGATTTGTGCTGAACACAGTGATGATAATATAGAGATGTTTTTGTTATTGTTGAGCAGTGCTTGCACAGATCCAAGGCCTTTTCTGCTTTTTTGTTCTGCCTCACCAGTGAGAGTGCTGGGGCTGCAAGAGAAGTTGGGAGGAGACACAGTCAGGACAGGTGACTCCAACTGACCGAAGGGATGTTCCATACCATACGTCATCATGCATTTTATTTTGATGTTGTTTGTCTCCCCAAGTCACCATTACATCTGATGGGGCCCTGCTCTCCTGGAGGTGGCTGAACACCTGCCAGCTCATGGAAAATAGGAAATTAATTCCTGTCCTTGGTTTGCTTGTGTGTGTGGCTTTTGCTTTTCCTATTAAAATGCCTTTATCTTAACCCCTGCATTTTTTAGCTTTTACCTTTTCGATTCTCTCCCTGATCCTGCTGGTGGGGGAGTGGATGAGTGGCTGCGTGGTGCTTGGTTGCTGGCTGGGGTTAAACTACAGCAATGTTTCACTGATGAAGTGGAACCATCTGCACACCTGTATATACACGAAGTCATCGTAACATAGAGTAAGTCAAATTAAGTGAATTAATTCCAAAATTCATATGGGATAATTAGAAAATTTTTATGACTCATAAGTAAGCAGCAAGGGGAAAGCAAGGATCATCTTGTTTGGAGAGCATAGGGAAAATTTTAATTAAAACAATACAATTTATAGTATAGATTGGAGATAGCACTTTAACATACTGCTAATACCTAAGTGTGAAGGCTGCACAATAATTTAAAGGTGGCAGTTTCGATTTAGTATAACTCCTTGCACAAAGAGATAGTGAAGAGGGTAATCAATTTTCTGGTGCTGAGGGTTACCAAACAAGGCTGAAGTGGCAGCAAAAGGCAATGAATGCACAGTGGGAAAGCCAAGTTTGCAAATTTAAAGGCTTAGATGCAAGAGCAACAACGTGAGTAATGGTGTGTGCAGTAACGAAAATCAGATGCTGCTGACATACGCCTGTTGCTGTTTGTGCCACCGAACATTGATACAGATGCTGAGTGTTTATTTGTAATGATGATCTCCATTGCTACAAGGAGGAAGGGAAGGTTTGGTATAGTTACACCGCTCACTCTTTATAACGTGTGCATTAAGCTATCATGAACATCACTAATTATTAAATCAGGACTGAGGTAGGGATTTAAAAAAGCTGGTGATTAGTGCTGTGATTGAATATCAAATGCAATGGTTGATTAGGTGCCATGTATGTGAGTGGCTACATGAGTGGTTATATTAAAAAGATTGGAGATAGCTACATAAATTCCTTTTTCAGTATGAAGTTGATGAAAGCATGCAATCTGTTTTGTAGACTAATCACAGAAAAACATTCATGGGAGTAGTAGCAAAAAAAATGGCTTAATCTTGCTTAAATTTCTCTGATGCAGCAGAAATCAAGTGAAGGGATGGAGAAAGACTGAAAAATTGTATGCACTTTAAATAAAGGCAGAGTGTGAGGAAATAGTTCTCACAGGTTGACTTTGCTCTTGAGTAGCCTAATGTTCATCCTCATATATTGATACCTTGATTTCATCAGAGCTGGCCTCTATTTACTTGTCTTTTGCAAGGTTTCATCTTTTCTCTTTTTGGCATCAGTAGATTATGAAGAAACCAGTATGACTGAGGTAAAAGCAGATGGCATGTAGTTATTTCTAGGACAGGCATAGTTACATGATAGAGATTCTGAAGAAGCAAAGCGAAGTGTACTTTACAAGCTTACTGCATCAGTGAGGAGCTGTTAAATGGGGGTGTGTATGCTTTAGTCCTACCAGTGACTGCTGTTGTCACCCTAGAGGATGGGGTGGCTGAATTTTTGATGATTTGTGTTATGAAGATTTAGACACAAGTATGGAGGCTCATGTGGATCCCAGAGCTGTACCACCAGTTCAGAGGGACAGAGGTATAGCAAGTTACAATTGGAAAGAGCAACCAACAATAAAGAGTTAGCATCTTCATTCAGTAGTAATAAAACATACTAAAATGGAAAGGCATGCTATGTATTGAAGAAATTGCTTACAGAGCTTTAACAGGCACAGTATTGTCTATTAAGTCATGTGGAGCTCCATTTCAAGATTCATTAACCTCAGAGCTTACATATATCTAGTTCAACAAGCTAACCTAAGTGGGTGAAATCCCTCTATAAGCATTAAGCTCCTGATTTAACATTTCTGCTCATAGCACAGGTGCATGTTCACACATCCAGAACATCCAGGCTGACTGCTTTAAATAACCTATCTTTCAATCAGAAGTTAACAAATTCTGCCTCTGTCATTTGGTTGTATTGTAGAAGCTAAAGAGAAGTACTTCTGTCAGTATTAAGGGTGTCATGTTTTTGATTGTGGTGGAGATTATCCTTCTACAGACTATTGCAGAAGAAAAGTAGCTTTAGCTTAGGCTTAAGCAAAAATCTTTCATTCCTCCAAAGAACAGAGTATATGTTTAGGTAAACCTTTTAAAAATGAAATATTGACTTTTTGTGGTTCTCATGTAACATCAAAAATGAGGCATATGTATTTAAAATGAAATGCAAACACTAGAGTTAAAAATAAAAAAAAGTTATAATTTTCTAATAGGCTGTCTATAAACATAAAAGAAATGGGCTGTAATAAATATTTTAAAACTATTTAGCTAAGAAGAATTAAAGGAAAAAGTCTGTGCTTTGCACTATTTCTTGCAGTTATATTAGCTCTTCAGATTGCTGTCTTTTGTCAAAATGTTGCTTTTATTCATATACAGATGTGGGTGTCTGAGAATATGTGTCCAAAGAAAGAGTTCAGTGATTGGATAAAGGTTATGTTAGAGAGCTAAATCTAGTGAAGCAATTCCAGTTAGCTGTCAGCTGGATCACAATTGCTTACAGCAATGCAGGTGCTTTCTGAGGGTCTGAGCCACCACCGTGCTGTCCCCAAAGGCTGGGATAGCACAGAATCACACAATCAATTAGGTTGGAAGAGACCTCTGAGATCATGGAGACACCGCCATGTCAACCAGACCATGGCACTAAGTGCCACATCCAGTCTTTCCTTAAACACCTCCAGGGACAGTGATTCCACCTTCTCCCTGGGCAGTCTATTCTAGTCTCTAATCACCTTTTCTGTGAAGAAATTCCTCCTAACTCCAATGTAAACCTCCCCTCGTGCAGCCCAGCACAACAGGATTCTGTTTGATGAACCAATTGACCTTGCTGATCTGCATGCAGAGCTCATACAGAGCAGCATTAAAATCTCCAAGGCAGAGCTGCTGGACTTTTTGGGTGCTCAGTGTGTCCCATTTAGCACAGCTGGAGCCTGGAAAGGGAAGGAACAGAAAGGAAAAGGGAACAAAAACCAGAGAAGGCGATAACAAGTGAAGTCCGCTCCTCCATCCTGACAAGTATGTCCATGGAGGCCTTGCAGCAGAGCTGCAAACCCCATTCCCAGCGGGTGCTCCTGTGGCAGGTGAGGGGTGGGAGCACCACTCTTCCTCATGTCCTGCTCCCAGATGAGATCCTGAAAAAGGGGGCTGAGCTGTACTTCCATTCCTGGCCCTCTGCTCCCATTGTGCAAACCCCTCCATCACTGTCCCACCTTCAGGACATAGCTCACCTGGAGACTCCTTCCTCTCCCTGTTTTCCTCTTGTGCCTTTCCTTTCCATTTTTCTTGATAGGTTGAAGGTCCTGAATTTGCTTGATTTTTTTTTTATTTTATTACCCCTGATAATGATGCCAAAAGTAAGTCAAATTTCTAAAATAGCAAACAAAGCAAGAGTATAAACTGAATCCAGGCAGATGTAGATGGGTAATGACTGTTGGTTAATTTTCTGAGGGTGAAGTTCAAGAAATTTGACTAATGGTTTGTTAACAGCAAGAAACTTTAGTCTTGCCTTGGCTCGAACAGAAGCCGCATTCATAGTGCCAAAGTATGTGGTTTGGGGCTGAGAACTGGCACTGTGATCCAAATACCCAGCTTTTGCATGACAGAAGATCTTGAATCTGTTTTGAAATCATACTTATCAATGGGACATTTTAAGTAGTTTCTATGGTTCTGTACTGCTAAAAATAGCTTTCTACCTTATAATTTTTTTTTTGTTTTGTTTGACAAAGTTTCTCTTTCTAGGAAGCTGTGGGAAAACCGGTGTAGTGGGTTTCTGTGGCTGGGTTTTGGTAGCAGGGGGGCTACAGGCATGGCTTCTGTTGGAAGCTGCTAAAAGCTTGCCCTGCCTAGTGGAGCAATGCCAGCCAGCTCCAGGATGGACTTCCTGCCAGTGGCCAAGGCCAAGACAATTAGGAATAATAGTAACACCTCCGTGATAACATATTTAAGAATGGAAGGTTGTCGCACAGATGAAAATTCAATCCAGGGAAGAGTGGAGTGAGAACAGGGGAACAACTATGTAGGCACCAAGGTCAGTGCAGAAGGAGGGGCAGGAGGTGCTCCAGGCACTGGAGCTGAGGCCCTGCAGCCCGTGGTGCAGACCATGGTGGAGCAGCTGTGCCCCTGCAGCCCATGGAGGACCATCGGGGTGCAGAGACCCACCTGCAGCCCATGGAGGAGCCCATGCTGGAGCAGGTGGATGCATGAAGGAGGCTGTGACCCTGTGGAAAGCCCAAGATGAAGCAGGGTCCTGCCAGGGACCTGCAGCCTGTAGAGAGAGGAGCCCACATTGGAGCAGGTTTTTTTGCCGAGTAGGACTCATGGCGCCTGTGGGGGACCCACGTCGGTACAGCTTATCTGTGAAGGACTGCACCCCATGGAAAAGTGAAGCACAGGACAGCAGTTTCATGAAGAACTGTTGCCTGTGGGATGGACTGATGCCAGAGAGGTTTGTGAAGGACTGTCTCCTGTCGGAGGGACCCCAGGGGAAAGAGGGGAAGGACTCCTCCTCTCTCTGAGCAGTGGCAGAAACAACAACTGACCATAACCACCATTCCCTGTCTGCCTGCATCACTGGGGGAAAGGATGTAGAACTTGGAAGGAATAAGGGGTGAGGAGAAGGTGTTTTTAAGATTATTTTAATTCTCACTCTTTTGCTCTGATTCTGTTAGTAATACAGTTAATTAATATCTCCACTTAGAGTCTGTTTTGCCTGTGATGGTGATCAGTAAGCGACCTTTCCCAGCTCTTAACTCATGAATCTTTGCCTAATCACAGACTTGGGATAATGGATCATAACTTGCTCTGTAGTGTTGTGGGTTGGTTTTGTGTATGTGTGTTTTAAACTTCACATCAGTTTGTACTAGGAATTTACACCTTTTATTAGCATTATTTGATTTTGACACTACTTAAAGTATTTGCAGGTGATGAGTAACAAGGCTGAGGAAAACTGAATTTGTATTATATTCCTCTGAGACTGTATCAGGAGAGATTTTGCTGAATGGGAAGAAAAGTAATTTTACATAGTAAGGTTGGCAACAAGCCCAGTTTCTTTATGGAGGTAAGATAAATGAAAATCAAGGTAGATATATATTTATTTGATCATATACCTTTTTTTTTAACTCTATATTAGCTACTAAATAAAGGTATTAAAGATAATTCTGGTCCCTTTACCAAACTAGATTTTACTTGAAGAAAAAGTGGTCTGTGCTCTTGGGAGCAATTTGCTATTCTAAAATTGCTTTCTCTGAAGTGTTTATTGAAATGGAGAAATTACTCCTCATATTCTTTCCATTTGGAATGGAAAGCTACTCTAATACAGCGAATGACCCAAGTAAATGAAGAGTGCAGAGCAAAAAGTTTTTGATAAAAGTGCGGGAGAGACAGGCTCAGGAAACAGACAGTAAAACCATTCAAGGAAATGGGAACATGAAGCGCAAGTATATTAAGAGATGGTGATGGTGACATTTTTAATTAGCAGAGTTATGATGACAATTAGAAAAGTTCTTTAGGCAAGTGACTTGCCACACTTTTGGCACTTTAATGTTGACCTTTCCATGGATCAGCTTCTTGGAGAGTGTCTGGTTCTTCCACTTCTATAGAAGCTTAACTGTAGGGGAGTGACGCTTGAATTCCACTGGGTGAGTTCAGGAGGCAGCAGGCCTCTCATGCTCAGCTGGCTACTGCTGATTGAGCTCTGTTTATCACCCTCTGGCTATGGTTGTGCCCAGCTAGCTGCTCTGACATCCTTCACTGCCATATTCTTCAGGTATTCTGGGTTAGTAACACCTCCTGTACTGTACAAGGTCCCTTATAATCCCCAATAATCTACCCCCACCAAAGAAAACACCACTTGAAAGAAGCCTCAACTCCTACAAATCATGTCTCTGAAAAAGGCTGCTTTTCAGTTTGATTTTTTGTCTTTCATGTCTGCAGCCTATGTTATGGATTAGGGCAAATATGAATCCTAGGCATATTTGGGCATACTTAATTGGCTCAGATGATCACACATCTTTAAAATTATAAATAATAGTGACAATTTTCTTTTAATTTAATTTGTTAGAACTGAAATTCCCTCAAACGTTGTGACCAAAACTCTAATTGAATGTTTCAGAATGCTTGTTAGTGTTAATTTCTTTCCCTTTCATGACATCATGACCACCTCAGTTGATTTTCTCCATTCTTCCCTGCCCTCTCTATGGGACTGCTTTTTCTCTCCTAGGCTTCTGTTAACGTGCTTATATATGACCTTTTTTTAGTGGTAGATTAATGAAGGTAAAAATAATTCTAGAAGTAAGGCTGAACAATGTGACATCAGACACTGGCTTCATGGAAATTTAATATATTATTCTTTGCAATTTTTCCAGGGCAAGGATGGCTTATCAATCACATAATTTTTTTTCCTGAAGAAAAAATTGACTAGTGCTACCTTAACCTATTTTTTCAGTGGCAAATATTACTGAAAATGTAAGGCTTACAATTGCTATATGTTTTGCCTAATGCAGTGTAATGGAAGGAGCGTGTAAGACAGCTTTTAAATATTGTGCTGCTGTTGGCATGATGTTAACGATATTTAAGAGATAATAGGGATGTTTTTTCATGTTTAAGTTCATAGACATTATATCTGGTTAAAGTTAATGCTTTCATGATCATTTCATCGATTTAAGCATTATCTGGAGAATAAACTGTGTTAGGAATGATTTCAGGTGTAGAAAAAAAAGCGTTGTTAAACTTGAATGGGAAAGATGTTTCTTTAGAAATGAAAAATCACTTTCCTCTTTTTTTTTCCTGTTTTTTTTTTCTTTTTTTTTTTTTCTTTTAAGTGGGAGATGTCTCAGAATAATAGGGAAAACCCAGAGAAAGAGTTTGGAAAACTCTGTTGTTCATGGAAAGTAATTAAGCCCAAAGTCATTATAAAAGTTGTCATTAAAACCCCCAACTCGTTAGATTGAGACAGTTTTTAATGAAATTGGGACTGCGTTCATTGTTGTTATGCATGACTGCAGCATCAATAACACATGCTTAGCTGCATATTATTCCTAAAATATGAATGGTTAATAAGGTTATTGAGGAAAATCAGGAAAATTTAAGTAACCCCAAGTGTGTTTATGTGCCTGTGTGTCAAAGCTCAGTGAAAGTTACTTGAAGACAGCTGTGTCCTTGTGCCCTCTCTTTCAGTCAGTATCTTGTTGTTCTCTGTCACAGTGACAAATGAAAACATTTCATGGCATCAACTGTCAAAAGCCCTCTTGTGAGCCATGCATATTCTTTCTATTTCTCAGTCAAGAGCTGCCATGAAAAATGACTTCATATCAGTAAGCTACAACTCCATGATCAAATGGGCTAGCTGTTAGTCACTGGCTGGTGGCCATTTAGATGGGGAATAATGGGCTTTACTTACCCATTTTTCACTGAAAAAGGAAATAAGTCTCTTTATAGGCTACCTCATATTCCAAACGTAGAATATTTATCTGTGACATAAAAGCCTATTCAAACAGTGCAGTGTCAAACTCGCTATAAATGGGCGTGCTGGGTGATACATAAAAAGGTGTTTTGCCTGAAGGTTCCATCAACTTTTTCTTTCCTGGTATCCATGTTACTTAGAAAAGAAATTTATGCACATTTATTTCTGAAAATGGTACTGCTCTTAATAATTAGGAGCTGTCTGCAATCCAAGTGTTTTTCCTCTATTTCTTTCACCGAATCCTCTATCTCCTCTTACCTGGCTATACAAGACCTTTATTTAACGGAAAATGAGTTGTTAACAAGCAGTGCTTTTAGGTGGGAAGTAAAAACCTGGAGTGGGTCACAAAATTCTCCAGGGAGTGAAAGATGTGTGTCCAGCATTAGTGATAATGTTATTACTTAAAAGTAATCACAGATTAAACTTCCTGGGAAGTAAATTTGTAGGCTGTCGACAGCAGGAAATAAGTAATTAATATATAACATAAAGAAAAAAGATATCTGGAAATTATGCAATTAGTTTGTTTTCATAATATCATTTTTTTTCCCTGATGAATACCCAGTGAAAAATCCATTTATGTTGTATTTTCTTGATGGTCACCAAAGTGAAGAGAGTAAATTATTCTGATAAATGGAGAGTAATTTGATATCAGCTGGTGTTGTTGAAATTCATTAGATCATTATTAATCATCCACTCTCAAAACTAAGAAGTTTTGGAGCAGAATTCATCCTGTCAGATTTGTCCCTCTCCTCTCACTTACTAGTTCCTGTCCTTTGTCATGGAAAAAAGTTGAATATTCAGTGGAGGGCACCAAAGGTGGTTAAGGGACTGGAGCATCTCTCCTATGAGGACAGGTTGGGAAAGTTTGGACTGTTCAAACTCAAGAAAAAATGACTGAAAAGGAACCTGAACCTCATCAATGCATATAAAAATTTGAAGGGAAGGTGTAAAGAGGATAAAATGATGCTCTTTTTGGTGGTGCCAAGCAATATGACAAGTGGCAATAGGCAGAAACTGATGCACAGGAAGTTCCACCTGGACATGAGGAAGAATTCTTTACTGTGGAGTGACTGCACGCAGGAACAGGTTGCCCAGAGACGTTGACTATCTCCCTTACTGGAGACATTCAAGAACCACCTGGATACAATCCTGTGCAATGTGCTCTAGGATGGCCCTGCTTGAGCAGGGAGGTTGGACCAGATGATTCACTGCGGTCCCTCCCAAACTTATCCATTCTGTCATTCTGTGATTTTGCAATTCTGTGACTATGACAGCAATGTCTTTTTCGATTTAGGAATATAATTACAAAACAGAGAGTGGATCATTTGATAATAATACAAAATAAATCTACTAGTACTTCTCTGCCCTTCAAATTAATGTTTGGGGTTTTGTTTATTTGTTTGTTTGTTTGCTTCCGTGTAGATTTATTTGCATTTTATAGTACTTGCCAAAAGTTGATTTCTGGAAAATGAACCAAACATATCACATCTGACCTTGTTTTAATAGCAAACATTTTGACTCAATTCTTGGGGTTTTCAGGTGACTATTTACATCACTTTTTTATTGCTTTTCAACAGCAGTGTTGGGACCTTGTTTGTGTTTGTATCGTCTTACAAAGAGGTTCAACATTTATTTCATATCCCAAGGTTAACATTATCTCCTTTGTTCATATCTTATATTAACCCCCAAAGAATCTCAAACAGTACAGCAAGTTAGTTTTAGCCACTTTGAGATAAATTCAAAATCTGTGAACTTCGGTCTCTAATCCCTGTGAAGAATGAACACAATGTTTATTACCTTTGATTATGCCATAATTTAAACAGGTGTAATTTCTACAAGCCTTTGCCATTCAGTAGATACAATTCCTGTGATACTGTGCTAAAGCAAGGTCTAGACTAACAGTACAAACTGATCATGAAAGCCAAAATGGTAGCAGACAAGGCAGCATCACCTGGAGCTCTGCCTTACATCATCAGTCTCTAGGATGGGGGTGGTTACTTCAAACTGACTAAATCATCAGACCTCACAATCGGCTGTCAAGACCCTCAGTGCCTTCATGGACACTCACGGCAAACCCTAGAGACAAAAAGCCTTGCATATTTATGCAAATTCATAAAGACAGTGCTTAGTCATGTTGCCAGGTTGAGTCCAGATAAGTGAGAAAAGAAGTCTCCGGTGAATAAATCATGGTGATACTTGCAGGATATAAAATCCTTCAGCGTTCGTTCAGGCTGGAAGTGGGATTTGTGGTATGAGAAATGTAATGTTGACTGACCTTGACATTAGAGTAAAGTTAGAAAAGCTTGAAACAGGCCCTGGAGCTATGTGAGCTATTTCTAAAGCCTTTTTCTTGTGTCAAAGGGGTAAACTGACTCATGTCACTTGGCCTTTTCCTTCTCAGTGGTTCAAGGAGAGCTGTCTTTGCTTTAAGTAAAAAAAAAAAGGCTTGATAACTTTCGCTCACATTTAAAGTGGGGAATGGGGCACAAGGGAAGAGAAATACGGGAGAGGCATACAAATTGATCTTCACAATTGATTGTCAAAGTTATACATTCAATAATATTTTGACATTCCTTTACTTCAAGCCGTAGTCCAGTTTGTGCGTCTCAAACACTGTGTGTTTAAATTCATTTACTTGACTACATAACATATATGCAATTGCAGAACACATCAAAGTTTTGTATGATACTCTTTTCTCAACTGATGTGGCACAGAGCTTTCACAAAGAACTTTCACTTACCAGAAGTCCTGGGAAGAAGGGAACAGTCTTACATCCATCTTTTATATGTAATTTCCTCAGACATTTTCAGAATTGAGGCTGGTGCCTGTTTGAGTCACGCTCTTAACCACACCATTATTCCATGGCTTAATTGTAAGCAGCTGAGGTCACTTGATTTGTTCAGCCTGGAGAAGAGGAGACTGACAGGAGACCTCACTGTAGTCTTCAGCCTCTTCACGAGGGGAAGAGGAGAGACGGGTACTGATCTCTTCTCTGTGATGACCAGTGAGGAAACGTCATGAAGCTGACTCAGGGGAGGTTTAGGCTGGACATCAGGAAAAGGTTTTTCACCCAGAGGGTGGTCGGGCACTGGAACAGCTCCCCAGAGAAGTAGTCACAGCACTGTCAAGCCTGTCTGAGTTAAGACGCATTTGGACAGTGCTCTCAGGCCCATGGTGTGACTCTTGGGATGTCCTGTGCAGGACCAGGAGTTGGACTTGATTCCTTCCAAATTGGAATGTTCTCTGGTTTTATGAACCAAAACCTTCTTCAGATGAGTGTGAGACATAAGGAGTTACACCATTACATCATGCTTAAGTTTGCTATGCTTTTAAGCTGCCTTGCTGGCATGCCACATGAAGCGTTAGTTTTGAACTTTTTATTATTGCTTGTCCTTAAGCCTTGTTATCACTGAAGACAGAATGTGTTATGAATATGAATCTGAATAAGAAATGAAGTCACCTATTTGCATGATCTGGGCCTATGTAGTACTCAGTGATGCAGATTGAGAAATTTCTGTTCTTTTTATTGCATAAGATATTGAGAATAGCATAGATTGCCATGAAATGCATCGAACAAATTTTGGTCTTCAGGGTAGATATGTATGAAGGGGTTTTTCATTGCCCCTGCACGTGACATTAACATATGCATTAGTTATGAAGCCTTTGTAAATCTTTAGCATATGCTAATTGCAGCGTGGACCAATGTTTATTAAGAATAATTTATTTGTATTAGCTCAGAAAAACAAATGACCATCTGCTACTTCAAAAATCTGAACAATTTAAATTTATTCAATTGAATTTTAGTCAAATCCCTAACCTTTAGTCAAATCCCCAACCCCAAGTATTGAAATGCCAGTCTCTGACAGCACATAATTTTAAAAACACCTTTGCAAGGCATCTAAATTTTTGTTATTAGCTAATGAATTATGTTTTAAACAAATGTATTATTTACTAATGTGAAATTACAGTTCTTATTGTAGCTGCTTTTAGATGTTGTCACAGGTGGCATTGAATGAATGAAAAGTAATAAATATGGTTACTATTTTTAAGCAGGAGCAGTGCAGGGAAAGAAATTGGAGCAGTTCAGTATAAGACAAGATGAAAGAACAAAGGAAAACAGAAACAGTAGCAAACATTACATACACACAAATGTAAATTGCATGAGACTAACTGTCATCTGATGAAATATAACTGATTGTCTGGAGGGTATGAATTATTATCTGGAGGAAAGAAATGTTTTAGATCTGAATCACAAAGATTTCAATAACTCCTATCATATGCTATCACAACCAGAAGTATTAGTTCAAGTTCAATGACACAAAGATTGATAGGAAACTTGTTTTAGTGGGTGCAGGTGAGAAGACGTGATATCTGCTGAAAAGAGCATGTGGCAGATCTGAATGTGACATACAAGTGGAGTTCCTTAAGAACTGCAGGCTGACCATACTGGGAGAAAAAGAAAATTAGAAATAAGTTAATCAAACTTGTTGATTCAATAAAGCTAGAAAGCACAGGTATAAAGAAAGGGGCTAGATTTTAGGCATGATGAATTAGATTGTTTTGAGGAATAGGGTATTATAAATTAGATGAAACTAAATAGTATAAAGTCCCAGGTCCTTCAAGTGTAGACAAGAATTTTAGAAGTAAGATGTTTAAGATTTGGAAATAACTAAACACATAAAAAATTGTGTGCATTTATTCAATTACTTGTTGAGTCTGAACTGTCCATGTGATCTGTGCTTGGAAAATGTAATTGTGACTCTAAGGCCATCAGAAAAGTTGTTTCCAGGAGAAATGGCAAAGTGTTAATGACATTCAGTAAGTCACTGGCAAGAGACCTTATCTGGAACACTGAAAAAATTAATCAAAATCTGAAAAAGTTCAGGAAAGGTTTAGAGGGATGGAGAATCTGAAGATATGTTTATGCTGCTGTCATTTGTGAATGTGGCTTTGGTAGGTACATGCCAGCTAATGCAAGTCTTAATAATATTGGAGGTAAATGTAAATGCATCTTCAGGATAAGAAAATAGCCCAAGTGTTAATTCAGTTTCTCAGGAAGATTTACAACACTCACTGATCTGTATGACCATGAATAGTTTTAGTCTGGAAACTGAAAGCAGTTACCAGCTAATTGAGTGGATGGACTCATGAAATTCCTTCTGTTAAGAGAAGAAGAGGTAGATACTGTATCACTTTTAAAACTAAACTCGATCCATTAACGGAAAAAAGATTCTTACATTTTGCCTTGACAACAGAGAATTAGACTTACTGGAACAGAAGACACTTCTCATCCCTTTGTTTATGATTTGTACGATAGCGATTTGGCTGCATGTGTGCTCCAAACAGTAAAATCACCAGAGACAGAGAAGAAAGATATTATTTATCTCTGTGGGTAGTCAACTCTTATGCTGTAAACAAGATGCAAAGATGTTACACTAATCTTGTCAGCTAGACTTTAGAAATGCAGTTTTACCTGATATGGCAATTTTAAAGTTTAGCTTCAAAATGCTGCTGTAGAATATCTTACTGAGTCTCCACTGGGATACTTTTCATAAGGCTTTTGTAATCACTACAAACTTTAACCAAGACAATGGTGAAACACAAAATAATCCCTCTAAGGTTAATAAAACCAGAAACAAACTCCAAATGTTATTTTGCTGTTTCTGAGATAGAGAATGTACTGTTGCATAACAAAGGAAAAATGAGGCTACATTTGGCATAGAGGCTCTTAAATATGTGCACTGAAGAGTCCACTATTTTGAGATATCATGGGCATTTTCAGGTACTGTTGTAAAACTGTACAATTACCAACTTTTAAGTTTTGATTCTCAGTCATTCCTGTCATAGCTGAAAAAGATCTATAGAAACTCTATCACTTATGCAACAGTTTATATTAGCTTTGTCTTCAGTCAGGCAATTTTGATAATTTGAACTCAGAGAAGAAATTCTGATTTTCACCTACCTTCAATGGAAAAAAGATTGTCAATAGTAAAAACTAAAGTAGACACATTCACAAAGTAGATTCTACACTACTAAAGATATGTGAGGTTGAAGGCATATTTAGTTAGACTTAAAGTAATAAAAGGAGTGGGTATATAAATAAAGTGCTGAAAACAGTTTTAATTTCCATGGTTACAGACACAATGCAGCTTTGGAGAGTATAATGCTGAAAGAAGAAGAAAACACCAGAAAAGAGAAAAGCTGGGAAGACAGAGTGAGGGTACTGATATAGCAGTTTCTCCTTGACTTTTTTATTAATCTTGTCACCCTGAATCATGGAGTTATAATTGTATAATACTATTATGTTAATTTTTTTTTAAAAAGCTCTTTGTTTGAACTTTGCAAAGATTTGTAGGCATGACACTGTAATTCAAAAAATCATTGTGAATTCTCATCTATCACTGTTTCACAATATACAGTGGCAGAACATATTTTTTGTCAAATACATAGGGTCTTTATGTAGGAGCCACTCAAACTCTCAATTCCGATGATGTCATGACATGGTATCTTTTACTGGGTAAAGAATCAGAAGAATCAAGAGGTGTTTTTCCTTATTTTTTTTTCCTTTTTCCTCAAACACGACTAAAATATCTTCAGATATGTTTTAATAAATGTAAGTGGTATCAAAGTTCCCACAGAGTGGCACAATTGATAGGTTTCACTGATGTTTGCTGGCACAAGCAACGTGTTGAGATTGAAGAGGAGGCTGTGATTCAAGAGGCCTGAGCTGCTTCACATGCTTTCTTTGACATATTCCTTTTTTTGTCTGACCTCTTCTGTTCCGTTGCTTTCAACATATTCAAATTCTGCCTCTTCTTACTTCCCAGATTTCAGTTATCTCACAATATTCTCACTCTCATTTCCAGACAGGTCCAGAAGACTGGACATGCTCACTCACTTACATGAAGAGAAAGAAACCTCAGGGAGGGAAAAACCTACCTTTAAGAAGGTGTCCCCATAAAGTCCAGGTGGTGCCCTCAGGACCCTGGGACAAATACATAACAATTTTCATGCTGAGTGTGATTTGCTAATAAAACTTAGTGAGCTTTTTTTTGGACTCTTTTGGCTTTTGCTGTTCTTTTTCAACCACAGGCATCTTTGAATCTCGGGTGCTCCCTTCCATGTAGGAGTGGGACGTGACACATCTTTATATCTTCACAAGGTAAGTTGTATCTTCCCTCTTATCTTTTTTCTTGTCCCACTAATTTACAGTTGGTTTAACTCACAATGGAATCCCCATTTTCCCTCAACCCCATCACCTTTAGATTCATGGATATTCCTCCTGTGTTCATTCTCACCAGCTCCCCTGACCTTTTCACAGAGGTTTGGCACTTTCCTTCATATGGAAGCTTTGTGTTATTTTGGCTTCAGCAGTGCATCGTTAAGAGGGCCGGGTAACCTGGTAAAGTTTATCTGATACAGACAGAAATTTTGGAATGTGTGTTTTCTAAAGTTTGTCAGGATGTGCAAGTTTGGCAAAGCTGCAAGAAACTGAAGACTGATAATTGCCTTAATAATATCATATTTCAGTTGTGACCAAAATATTATGAGATTCTGTACTGTGCTTCATCTCTACTCTGTGTAAAAATGTAGTTAACCATATAGCTCAAATGCACCAATTGGCACCTCTAAGTTATTTCCAAATGCTTTCTTAAATGCTTTATAGTACCTGAGAAGCAGACTTTTTTGTGGATTCTGGAGGGATACTTTCCACAGATAAATTAGTCTTTATCACCCAAGAGGAGATCAGTGATCATACAGATATACATTGGAGGTCCAAGAGCAAACTTGTTAAATGATTATGGTATTTCTGTCATACTAAAGAGGCTGGATAGTGCTGCTGCTTTTAGCTTCACTGTCTGCCACACATTTTTTCTTCATCTGTGCCACAGTAAGCGACCAAGGACCTACTTATAAATTATTAAATCAATGATCTACAGTGAGATAAACCTAACAGTATTTTCATTAGGAAAGGTCACCCCGTCTGTTACAAGGAGCTGGCAGAAAATAATAACTTCCTTAGTTATAGCCATTTTACCTTTCAGTTTTTCTCACCATAACTATAGTTGCAAACAAATAAAATTTTAGTCAAAGAACATTCAGGTGCTGATCCCTCTTATGATGAAACCAATATTCTTAGGAAATGAGACACTGATAACTTTCAACATTTAATTTCTTTTTGACAGTGAAGGAATTAGGAGGTTGAAAGAGTAGCCTGAGGCTTTCTAGAGAAGAAGCAACTGTCCTTTTCTAAGAATTATTAGCATCTTAATCTTAAAACTGCACTGTAATACTGTGCTCACTGATAACACTTCAGTTAGAAATTTGTTTCTGGAAGTGTCTGTGAGGCAGGGAGCTACCAGGTTCTTTTAAAACAGTTACCTAATCATCTGGAAATCAGAATTGAGGTGTTTTCTACAGTGCTCTGGCAACTTAGAGATTGAAGTTCTGTTAAGAATGAGGGAAATAGGTTCACATTTCCATGCATATCTGGGTCTGTGGTCAGTTTTATCTGTTTTGGTTTTTTTTGTTATCTGCTGACTGAGAAAATTAGTGTTGTTTCCCTATTTTGTAACAGCTTATAAGACTATTTAACTTTTAATTACTGTAATTATTTGTTTTTTACATAATTCTACAATGATAGCTGACTTTTAGTCTGCTGTATGATATATTTTATTAAAAGTTAAGAGGTGACAAACAATGAACTGTGGATGGATTTGAAAAGGCTAACAGCTGTTTCAAATTAAAAATTATAAGAAATTGTGAAAAATGCTTATATTAATACTTTTTTATAATTGCAAAGGAATGGATTTATTTGATGATGCCTCTGATATGAATGCTGAAGTGCATTTCAGATGAATTTATTATCTTTTTCTTGAGCATCCCTTATTATAAGTTAATGTAATTTCATAGAAAAAGATTAAAGACAGCTGCTGAAACTCGTTTGATTTTTAAACTTCAGGGCCATTTTCTTTTATTTGGGACCATTCTTTTTTGGAACCATTCTTTGAAGAAGTCATTCTCTTTTCTTCTTTTTAAAATACTTTTTATTCTGGTATCTAAGCCCCATTTTGAAAAGAAAGCTATAAGGGGAACTTATTTTTCTGGCTCTGAAACAGCTTTCTCGACCAAGAAAGAAAGCTGAA
Source organism: Oxyruncus cristatus (assembly GCA_013399855.1). Classification (NCBI taxonomy): domain Eukaryota; kingdom Metazoa; phylum Chordata; class Aves; order Passeriformes; family Cotingidae; genus Oxyruncus; species Oxyruncus cristatus. The sequence goes on along the minus strand of VXAY01003232.1, from coordinate 366,818 downwards.
TTGCTGCTGCCTCAATTGTATTCCTAACAGTATTTGATCTCAGATGATTCTTTAAGCACTTTGTAAATGAGATTCCTAGGGATGGTGTCCTGAAACTACATTTCAAACTGTGTGTGTGGGGAATAGGTAATTGTTTTGCAAAAAAAGAAATGATGAAGACTTTTTACAAGCATTGAGAATAAAAGGGATTTATTAGTGATCATTACTGACTGGACCTGCTGAGATAAAAAGCGTAGAAACCCCTTATCATCTACTAATTGTCTCACTTGATTTTACATTCTAAAAATGTCATTCTACTTTTACATTGCATAAGAACAAATTCTAGGCATTCAGTTGAAAGATTCCCAGGCACTATATACATCTTACACATACATTTGCACATAGCTCTTTAGCCTCCAACTGAACAACATGACTTTATTAGAATTCTCTTCAATATACAGAAATAGAAGAAAAAGCAGAAAAGAAACTCATTTCCGTGGTCAAAAAGAAGGCAAGACTCCCTGAGTCAAGAGCTTTGTGGTTCTCCACATTTACTTAATAATAGCATTTTATGATCATTTGGAAATAGAAGGAGGCTCTTCTGAGCAGTAAGTCTAACTTAGGTTGCTATTGAATAGAGTAATATGAAAAAAACAGATTTTTATCTTGTAAATTTTAATATTTCAGTGCACATTCAAGTCCTATTGTATGCCAAATAAATATTTTCTACAAGCTTAAAAATACTGATCATATAAATTCAGAAATATTAAAAATGCATCTAATCTGTAAATGTGTCTGCATAATGTAAAATACAAGAAACGTCAGCTTTGCTCTACTTAAGATATGTGTGGTTGCAACCTTTTTTAGGTCTTAGGTGGAAAAAAGCCGTGGGCAAGTACTCAGTTGCAGTGAAGAACAATAGGACATTTTTGTATAAGCTAGCGTTTTAATTTGCTTATTTAATTCTTTGCTTATTTAATAATTTGTGTGACATCAACGGGTTAATGCATAGTCAGTTTATGACTAGAAAAGGGAAATTATCAACTTAATAGGCTATTTTTAATCAATAATTTCTTTTAAAAACTTCCTTTACAATCCAGTGGGTATGTGTCCACTCCCCAAAAGGTGGGCTTTGTTCCTATAGTGCTGACTCTGCGATTTACAAAAATTGAATAGTTTTTAGCTAGCAAGTTTCATGGATTTAATCTGAAATATTGATAGTGAGTTTTTAAGTATAAAAATTCTTCGGTTTTGCCACACGTCACACTCAGCCTCTTCAGTGATGCAGCAATGAGGGTTGCATTAAGTGCATAGAGTTTTCCCTCTGCTGCTTCTTCTCTGAGACAGTTTCCTTCATGCTGGTGTGAGTTTTCTGCAGGTTGCAGAGCCCAAGGGTCTGTGGTGCAGCAGCAGCGGAGAGAAAAGGGCATATGTGTTGTGTGGGGGTGTATGTCACTGTGTGGTCACCAGTGAGCATCAGGCTAGCCTAGCTGGTAACTAGGCAACATTGTGTTGACTTGGCTTTCAAATTTGACAACCCTAAAAATTTATGGATGTTTTTATGTCTTTTTCTGGTTCGTTGTGTGGATCCTCCATGTAACACGGGTAATAGAATCTCAGCCAGCAATTTCAACATAGCACATTGAGGTTACAGTAAGGAAGATACATTTTTTACAGCTTCTACATGGTTTAAACACTTAATTTTTAGAAGAGAAATTATTTTTTCAAAGGTTTTACTGCAAGTGTGTCCTCTATGAGAGTCATGTTTTCCTGAGATGTTAATTTCTTTTTAACAAGAAAGTTTAATACAAGGACCATCCTTTCTTATTACTTGTTAAACTTTTCCAGTCAATTACTCATCTCTCCCCAGTCTGCTTCAAACATTAAATGTTAAACTTTTTATGTTTTCATTTGATGCATTTAAAAATGCACTAAGTCCATTTTAAATGTCTGTGCAACATCTGCCAGATGTTTAAGCCACCTAATCAGTAGCTGATGATGAAAATGGTTCTCCCCTTAAGTGCGAAGCCTCTTTTAAGGTTTAGATCTCACAGTCAGGGTGTCTTGCTTTAACCCTGGCTGGCAACTAAGTACCAGACAGATGCGTTCTTACTCCCCTGCCCCGTGGGCAGTGAGATGTGGAGTAAAATTAAATCGGAAGAATCTCAACCCATGGGTTGAGATAAAACCAGTCTAATAATTGCAATAAAACAAATGCATCCACTACTAACAATAACAACAATAATGTAATTGTAATGCAAATGGAGATAACAAAAAGAGAAAGTTTTAAAGCACAAAAAAGATGAGTGATGCACAATACCCTGATTGATGCCCATCCTGTCCCTAAGTAGCGATTGACCTCTCCTGGCCAACCCCCCAAGTTCATGTACTGAGCATGACATTCTGTGGTATGGAACATCCCTTTGGCCAGCTTGGGCCAGCTGTCCTGGCCATGTACCCTCCTGGCTTCTTGCCCACCTCCTTGCTGGTAAAGCATGGGAAAATGAGAAGGCCTTGACTTAAAGTAAGCACTGCTCAGTAACAACTAAAACATCAGTGTGTAGTCAACATTATTCTCATACCAAATCCAAAGCACAACACTGTACCAGCTACTAGAAGAAAATTACCTATATCCCAACTGAAGCCAGGGCACAGGGCAAGAAGTACTTGTTTTAGAGTGAATTATTGTATGCAGTTCTTGGTGAGATAAAATTGTTATGGATGTAACCAATATGCGATTGCGTGCAGAACTGCAACAATTGATACTGGGGCAAAGAGTCAGCATGCTCCCTTAAAAATACAGGTACTTTTCACTGAATTGCTGCTTTCTGCGCCCCCTTTCCCAAGGTTGCTAAATAATCTAGTGGATAAACCAGAGCTTTACTGTGAAGCAGAAATGTGGTGGTTGAGTAATAGCAGAGAGTTATGGCATTATTCTTCAATTACTAGTGGCTAGCAGGCCATGCAAAGTCAGCAAAAGTGAGGTCTGCTGATGATGTGTCTTAATCCTTGTTGCCTCTGAGAACTGATGTTTTAGTGATCATTACTAGGTAGAAAAAAATTATCTTAGTGACTTTAATGGGCTGTCCTACAACTAGAAACTATTGTCCGTTTGTGTGCTGGGTTTAATAATAACTTGGAACAAGAATGACAAGTATATTTTACCCTTTATATTTTGTAGCTGTTTCAGTCTTTTAAATGGCAAATAATTTCAGGGTTTTTTGGTGTCTTTTTTTTTTTTTTCCCCCCAAGTATCACAGCAGGTGAGTTTTTGGGATAATTGTGCTTTTAATGTTCAATTGTGACTGTTGAAAAAACAAGGGGAGTTAAATGCAATTTCTAGTGAAGAAAAACAAAGAATAAGAAATTATATATTAGTCAAAGGGATAGTAGGGATGAAATTAAATGATTTTTTGTTTCTTACAGGGAATTAGATAGAATGATATAACTGAATGAATCTTTTGAACAACAAGTTTGTATAAATCAGAGTGAGGTTAGAAATCTCTTTTAATTGATGATCGGTGCAACAAGAATCCAGTCCTGAATTCTAAATGTGCAGAAAAAATGTTGAAGTCTAATTCTGTACTGTTAGTTACTCCTTGTGAACAGTTACAATGTGTTGGGTGAACTTCACAGAGAATTTTCCTGGTACTGATTTTTAAGTTTGTTTGCAGAACAATATTCATAAACTCTACTTTAAAGACTGAAATTTTTATTGGCTTTTCTATGGTACTTATTCCAATAGTAACCAGTGTTTCAGAAATAGGGACAAATATATTTGAAGCATGTCATTTTTTGTGAGGTGACATCTCAGTTTTTGTCCTTCCAATTTACTAAGAAGACATCAAATTAAAAATATTGCAGTTTATTAGAATGTTCAATAGAAGAGCTGGAACCTCATCGAGGAAAGTTATTTTGAGGCAAGGCAGAGGTGTGTAACGCTTTCTTTGCCTCTGTCTTCAACATGGATGATGGACCAAGGGGGTCTCAGTGCCCTGAGCTGGAGGACCATGACTATGAGAATGATCAGTTCCCAGTTGGCCCTGAAATTGTATGGGATCTGCTGCTCCAGCTGGATCCCTACAAGTCTATGGGGCCTGATGGGATTCATCCCAGAATCCTCAAAGAGCTGGCTGATCTCATTGCAAAACCTCTGTTGTTGATTTTTGAGCAGTCTTGGAAATCCAGAAAGGTCCCAGCTGATTGGAAGCTGGTGAACATTGTCCTGATTTTCAATGTAGGGCAAGAAGGAGGACCCCGGAAACTACAGGCCTGTCAGTCTCATTTCAGTGCCTGGTAAAGTTATGGAGAAGATTATTCTGGGAGGTATTGAAAAACACCTGAAAGACAACGCAGTCACTGTTCACAGCCAGCACGGCTTCATGAGAGGAAAGTCCTGCTTATCAAACCTGTCTTCCTTCTACGTCAAGGTAACCCACCTAGCTGATCAGGGGAAGCCAGTTGATGTAATCTTTATGGATTTCAGTAAAGCTTTCAGTACTGTCTCTCACTGGATCCTTCTGAGTAAAATGTCCTGGATACAGCTGGATAAACACATCATGTGGTGGGTGAGCAAATGGCTCATGGGTCGAGCACAGAGGGTCATAGTGAACGGGGTAACATCAGACTGGTGACCTGTTGCTAGTGGGGTTCAGCAGGGCTCCATCTCAGGACCTGTGCTCTTCAACATCTTCATAAATTACTTGGACACAGGACTGGAAAGGATACTAAGAAAGTTTGCAGGTGACACAAAACTGGGAGGAGCTGTTGACTCCCTCAAAGGCAGGGAGGCCCTGCAGAGAGATTCAACAAGTGAGAGGGCTGGGCAATCACCAACCATATGAAGTTCAACAAGGGAAAGTGCTGGATTCTGCACCTGGGATGGGGCAACCTTGGATGATCATGCAGGCTGGGGAATGAGATGCTGGAAAGCAGTGCCATGGAAAGGGAGCTGGGAGTCCTGTTTTGATAGCAATTTGAATATGAGTCAGCAGTGCCCTGGCAGCCAGGAGGGCCAGCTGTGCCCTGGGGGGCATCAGGCAAAGCATTGTCAGCCAGTCAAGGTAGGGGATTGTCCCACTCTGCTCTGCACTGGTGTGGCCTCACCTTGAATATTGTGTGCAGTTTGGGGCATCACAGCATAAGAAACGTATTAAGCTCTTAGAGTGTCCAAAGGAGGGCAACAGAGATGGTGATGGGCCTTGAGGGGAAGCCATATGGGGAGTGGCTGAAGGCACTTGGTCTGTTCAGCCTGGAGGAGATTAAGGGGAGACCTGATTGCAGTCTACAACTTCCTCATGAAGGGAAGAGGAGGGGCAGGCACACTGATCTCTCTGTTGACCTGTGGGAGGACCCAAGGGAATGGCCTGAAGTTGTGTCAGGGGAGGTTTAGTCTGGATAGCAGAAAAAGGTTCTTCACCCAGAGGGTGGTTGGGCACTGGAATAGGCTCCCCCTGGAAGCACCACACCTGACAGTTTAAGAGTCATTTGGATGATACTCTTGGGCACATGGTGTGACTCCTAGGGATGGTCCTGTGCAGGGCCAGGAGTTGGACTTGATGATCCTCGTGGGTCCCTTCCAACTCAGCATATTCTGTGGTTCTGTGGTTCTGTGACACTTCACTTTAAAAGTACATCCCAGATGCCCTTCTGCAGACTACAGCTCTCTAACAAGCACCCAGAATAGCTGTGGAAAACCTAATTAAGGTCTTGATGGCAGAAGTCAGAAAAGCCAAATCTTGACTGAACTGGTTTCTGTAAGAAGTTTCTTTATTCCTCAAACCTACCTTACTGTCAGGACAACTGCACAACCCCCTGCAGCTGAGGAAACAGACCTTTTGCTAAGAAGAAAGTTCAGTCACTATCATCCAAAAGTCACTATCTTGTGACTTGTCTTTATCTTTTGTGCTGAATCCTCTGTCTGAATCAAGCCATTTTTCCAGGGAATCACAGTGGTTATTCTCTTTGCTGAAACAATAATATTCCTCCTTCACTTTGCATATATTTTTTTCCATTTCTTGCCATTTCTGTGGAAAAACCTGTCTGATCTATTTTTGTCTTGCTTTTGGAACACACTCAGTTCTGTTCCCTTTTTCTCTCTCTTGATTTTTCAGGATTATTGTCTGTCTACCTTTTGCGGGATCCTTACTTAGCTTAATTCTTTTTTTGTGTATTAAGTTAATCAATATTTCGAAGTGCAATGAACACATTTGGAATAAGATTTCACAAGGACCTGATTAAAGACATAATTAATTGTCTCTGAAGGACAATTCTTTTTACAGTCCCTTGCCAAATACCATTTTTAAGGTTTTTAAATCTGCAGGTAAAACCTGGCTTTAGTTAGGTAATGTCAGCTGCACTTCTGGCATGCTTAAAAGTAGCATTCTGATGCACTGCAATATGAGGTGGACTAAAACTTTTGTTAATAGGTGCTATCAGTTAGCACACAGGGAAGAGGAAACAGGAAAAAAAACTCAACAAACAATTAAATATGGAGTTCTCCCCAGAGAGGTGGATTCAGGTGTTCTGATACAGAAACTGGGACTTCCGTCAGTGATATGGGGAGAAGATGTGAGTAAATACTTGAAGAATGAGCTTGTGGATGGTAATTTTGCCTTGTTTGGAACAGAAAAAATAGGTGGTAAAAAATAACACTACGTAGTGGGAAATAAATGAGAAAAGAGCAGTTTATAAGTAGGTTTGCCACAAGTTATCTGGCTTAGCAGAGAGCAGATTTCCTTTGGTCTGTGAAAGAGATAAAGCTTTTGTACAGTAGCATTCCCTCACACCCCACAGCCCTCCTCACTCCCCCAAGCCCCAACAAAATGACCTACAAAACCCCCCATTAGATTAGTGGAGTCCTCCAGATGTTAGTTCTAATGTAACTTACACAGTAAACCTACTGATGGACAGGTTAAACACCTTTACTTGGCTTAAGAGAAACTGAGCAGATCCATTTGTATTTAGCTTGAAAACAGCAGAAAGACTCCCGAGATATCATACTCTTCAGGGCTGCTCCTGTACTTCTCATGATGTTACAGGAAAGTTGGGAATGTGTCAGATAAGGGCTGTTCCTGCTTCAGTGTCCTCTTATCTTGGGTGATTACTAAGGCCTTTTTGAATAGAGATATTTTTTTCAAGCACTTCTCTGACTTCTTTTTGGACAGCCCTTTCATTTTTACTTTGGTTTGTTTCTCTTTTAAGACTGTACATCACAAAGGTAGTATTAATTGAAATTGGCTTTGACACTTGGAGATCATTAATGCAAAGTGTATGAGTTGATTTGTCAAGACTCTAAGGGAACTTAGTTCTAGGCTGTATTTGACAGAATCACAGAACCGTTAGGGTTGGAAGGGACCTCTGGAGATCATCTAGTCCAACCCCCTTGCCAAGGCAGGGCCCCCTAGAGCGGCTTACAGAGGAACACCTCCAAGTGGGATTTGAATGTCTCTAGAGAGGGAGAATTCAGAGAATTCACAACCTCCCCGGTCAATCTGCTCCAGGGCTCTTCCACCCTCAACATAAAGAAGTTCTTCTTCATGTTGAGGTGGAACTTCTTGTATTTGGGTTTATGACCATTGCTCCTTGTTCTGTTGCTGGGCACCACAGAAGAATCTGACCCCATCTTGACACCAGCCTTTGACATATGTGTTGATGAGATTCCCCTCTAAGTTTTCTCTTCTCCAGTCTAAATAAGCTCAGCTTCCACAGCTTCTCTTCATAAGAGAGATGTTCCAGACCCCTCATCATTTTTGTGGCCCTTCACTAGACTCTCTCCATTACATCCTTTTCTTCTTGTACTGAGGAACCCAGAACTGCACATAGTGCTCCAGATGTAGCCTCACTAGGGCCAAGTAGAGGGGCCCTTGACCTGCTGGCCACACTCTTCCTGCTGCTCACCAGGATACCATTGGCCCTTCTGGCTGCAAGGACACACTGCTGGCTCATAGTCAACTTGTCATCCACCAAGACTCCCAGATTCTTCTCAGCAGAGCTGCTCTGTAGTAGGTCAACCCTCAGCCTGTACTGGTACTTGGGGTTATTCTTCCTCAGGTGCAAGACCCTACACTTGCCCTTGCTGAACCTCATTAGGTTTCTCTCTGCCCAGCCCTCCAGCCTACTGTCTGTCTCCATCCTATTTCTGTCCGTGCAGTTTGTTCAAGGCTCGTATCAAACAGCAGTCTCCTTGAGTACCAATAGTGCTTACAGTTCGGGGATTTTTCCCTTTCATCTGAACAACTTCAAGCTTTGGATTTGCAGAAATTTATAACCTAGGGGAACAATACTTCAAGGTTAATTCAGTCAGCCTTGACCATCCTCCTCCAGAAAAACTATATGTTAGCCTACATAGGAACAGCTGTGACATGACAGAAACATCAAATATTGCAAGTATTTCACATGCTCTATGAACTACTTGTATTTTTTTCTCTCCACCTTCCTTCCTTGGGAGAATTGGTTCCCTTTGAAGTTTTTTGGGGTTTTTTTGTGGTTTGGGTTTTGGGTGGTTTTTTTTTAATCACACAGAAATTTAGCACTGTTGTAGTTATAGCATGATTATTTAACATACCTGGAATCACACATATACAAGGAGAAACAGACCACTTTCCAGTGACACTGACAGGATCTTGTTCTTTTTTTTTTTTTCCAAAGTGAATGAAAAATATTCATGGCTCTTGGCCGTAAAGAATAATTAGGGACAAGTTGTATTTGGCTTCTGCAGAAGCTGAAATTCACCTTTGTACTTAAAATGTGCTTAAACAGACTGTATTGATATATGAGTTAATTGATAACACAAAGAGGAAAGAATATTATCAACTTGCATTTGTCTTCTAAAACATATGGAGAACCACAATGCTGCCAGTCACTAACAGTAGCTAACTCTACTCCTGATTCTGGGACTTGCTGAATTAACAGTTGTAAAGAGTTAAGAGTGCAGTGTCCAAAAATACTTTCTTATGGCAATTTTTAGACAACTGTGGAAAAAAAATTAACACAGGTGACTATTTACCCCTATGAGTCTAGAAAGCAGAGACAAAAAAGGCCTCAAATATGACCTCGTAGGCTCAGGATGTAAAGTCTACTTTCTAAAAAATTCTTTCTCCAAGCTGTTACATTGGGCAAATTGGGATAAATTGGGTGATTTAGGTATAGGAATTTGCAGCTCTTTGGCTGAAATATGGCAAAAACAGTCTTGTTCTTCAAACGAGAAGACACTTATTGAAATGCCAGCTGCATGCAGCAATAGCATTATATTAGTCCTGAAAGTGTTGATTAACATCTCTGCAGCCCTCTGCTTGTACAAATGGTAACTAATGCAGAGGAGAATAACAGGTTTTTAATCTTCAAACTAAAATATAGCAATTTCTCTGTGTAATCAGAGCTTTTGAAAGAAAACTTATTTTGCTTTACATTGCCACTATAAGCACTTAAACTGTGGCAAGGAAGTAACAATAACTTTTCAAAACACTGATTTTTTATCATGTATTTTTATCATGTATTACATGATTTTAAAATCATGTATTAGATGAAGCAGATCACCTCCAGCACAAATGTGGAATAGATTTACCTTAACATTTACTGGTACTTTTTTTTTTTGGACTGGGCATCTACAGTGGTACTTTACAATGTAGTGCAAGAATCATTAGAACAGTGTGCATTATGACAAAAGAAGATGCATAGTTGCGTGATAGTTCTCACCATGGTGTTCCAGCCCTTCTTTAGAACTTGTTCTAAATCTTGGTGGAAGAAATATGTCAGACATTACTACAGTCAATGTTATTATTAGTTAGTTGTAGTTTCTTTGACCAAATAAACAGAGATATTAATGTGATTTTCATTTTGTCTTTATTCTCTTCTCCATATGAAGTGAAAAAAATAGAATTTTATAAAATATATACTTTATTTTGGTTATAGATGGTTTCACTGAACCTTATTCTGCATGGAGGAGAAATTTAAATGTTATTCACCTATTAGTCAAAAACCTTGTTGTGCATGACATCATCCACTCAGTGAAGGGGTTGAGTTGTCAGTCAGATCTGTATTTTAGATGATTCCAGAGTCAATGCCATAAAGGAGAACCGAGTAAATCCTACAGGCTTAAATAACTACAGTGTATTAGTGAGATGCAGAACTGTCGACCTAAGTGAGCCTGCAATCAGATATAAGAGAGTGCAATAACTGGGGAATTATGGAGCAGAGTGTTGATTAGGGTGAACTGAAGTTAGGCATGGAGAATAAAGCTGGTCAGAAAAATTTCTGAATGTCAGAAATTGTGTGATAAGGTGAAATGCAGTGGTTTCTAAGAGATGAAAACAAGTGCCTTTGAGTTCCTAATTTTCTGTGCCAAGGCCTCCCAGACCTGCATTTCCAGCACTTCTCATTTAAATTTCATAGCTCAGTCCCACCTACTGAGAGAGCCAGCCCTACTACTCCGTCCAATCCACTGTTTCAAAAGCTCAGGCTGTCAATCCTATCATATCCCCATTGTTTTTCCTTTTCCTCCCTTGATACATTGAAAAGTGCATACTTGGGTGCTTCAGGCACTTGATGTCATGTATGTTTTCCACTTTCTACTTTTCTATTTGTAGAGCCTGTCAGCTTTTTTCACCCTCTCGGTAAAGTACAGTCACTGTTGATAGCTTTGGGACCCTCTAGAACACACAAATTTTGCTTTTGTTTTGGCTGATATCTGCCTCTGGATGTTGAAACCAACCTCAAGCTAATCAGTCTTTTTCTTCTATAAAGCTATTTCACTCAGGCTGTTCATACTTCGAATTTCTAGTGCAATCGATTTTGGGAATGTGTGGCAGTCTTGATGTAGTTTAAAGCTTAGAAATAAGTCTCCTACTAATTGAGAGATCTGTCTGAACTTGAATGTTCATGTGTGCACTTGAAAATTATTAAAATCTTGGGGGATGTTGTCCTCTAGCATGACTCTGCTGATCTGGGCTTTGAGATGTTTCCTTGGTCCTCTTTCCTTCATGTATTTTTTTAATTGTTGCAATGGTTGCCCCTTTGCAGAAGAGCTGTGCTTTTAGATATGATGTCGTCTGGATGTTCCATGCTGAGTCTATGAAACAGCAGCTCCACTAATTGTAATTTCTCTTTTCCCCTACTGACTCCTCCTGATGATAAAAAAAAAAAAAAACAACTTTCTTGGAGGTAGGCCAGTAGAGAAGCTGACAGGTCCAGAAGCCTCTTAGTAATATTCCTTCAATGAGTTTCCAGGCAGGGTGACTGCAGTGCAGTAGAACAGATTCTTTAGACAAGGTCAGACTGGTATTCAGCAGAATGCAAATAGAAATTGTAACTCAGCACAGACATATCTCACTGTCACTAACATTGCCTGCTGACAAATTAATAACTCTTTCAGGATTTAAATGCAGATATTTTTCAAATCTGTTCACTATTTTGGTGGCAACTATAACATTCTTGGATATATCTACTGCATACATTCCTTTTTCTTTATGAGGTGAATCACTGAGCTGAGAACAATTATTGACTAACTGCTCATATCCCACTGAGTATTACAGTGGGTTGGTATTAGTTTGCTGTGCTGTCTGCAAGCTGTCCATGTATCAGTGGTTTGAAAGGTATCCCATGTGCCTCTGCATGGTGTGGGAAAATGCTGTGTTTTCTTTCCACCTGTCTTACAAAGATTAGGTTAACACATCAGTGTCTGTGTCAGAAGAGTGATACTAAAGCGTTCTTGCCATCAGTTACTGCTACTGTCATTTTTGGAAGTCACGCTGCTTTTACTTTTTGCTCTTCCTGTTTCTATTCTCTGGATCACAGTACCACAGTACTCCACACAGTGGATCATATATGTTTTTCAGGAGGTGGCATGTAAATCCTTGGCATGTATCAGATGCTGACTTAGAAATATTCTTACAGTGTACTGGATTAAATGTGAAGAAAGTTTCTTCAAGCAGATCTGCATGAGTACTTCCAGGTGGAAAAGGGGAAGATCTCTCAGTATTTCTTGTTCCTCACTTTATTTGTGGCAAAGATCTGTCTCCGGAGACTAAGGTGAGGGTCTGATCTGGAGAAGAAACCACCGAAATGTGAATGCAGAGGGGCTTATTCAAGTTCTGTCAAGAGCAGGCACGTGCTCTGCAGCATCCACAGGACTCTCCAACTATGTATTGCAGGAGAGAGGGTTTTGCAGTAAAAACTTGTAGTAGGGGGCCAGAGACTTGTCCGGAACAAAGGCTGGAAAGGAGATCCTGCACTCAGGTGATTGCAGGCATAGTTCTTTCTCTGGTGTTGGGGGGTGGTAGCTACTCAAGATGAAGGAGGAAGCTAAGGAATAAGCAGAAGCCTGAACTCGTTTAAAAAAACCCTTGCTGTGGTGTTTGGCCCAGTGCTAGTTTTAATTTTCTTAAATGTGAAGATCCTTTGAAGGCTTGCAGAGCAAGGTATGGGTAGTCACTTCCTGGTGTTGACTGCTACATAATTTGCCCAGCTGAAAAACAGGGGCTGGTGTCTGAGCACAGTCTGACCTGTACAACAGCTTACTGCAGTGCTCAGGGTGACGGCCAGGCACATCTGCTGCTCTAGAGGAGGAGAAGGGGGGAAGAGAATGTTAAGAAGACAAAGTACATGTAAAAATAAGAGAAGAGGGCAAAAGAAAGAAGAAGGAGCTGAAGAGGAGAAAGATCTGAAAAGGTGAAAATAATGACCAGCCAGAGATCTCTTAGTTTCCTTTTACACTGAGGTTATCATGGGAGGCAGGCAACCTTCTGCCTGTTACGGTGGGACAAACGGAGTCAGGCAGGATCAGAAGGCAGTGAATTGTTCCAGTCTGCTTTCTCCTCTTACCCTGGAGTGAAATTTCTTATTTTCCATATGAGAGCTTTACCTACAATGGGCCTTTTTTTTTTTTTTTTGAAATTTCAGCTATATGTCAAGAAGTGATGTAGAATGTGAGGCCATTCTGAAATTAAACAGGTCCAATTACAAAATGTAATGGTAAATATATACCTATTATTTTCTGTTCTTAAAGAGATGAGACACGGACTATGCCTGTATCATATGTTACATATGTTTTAAATGTGCACAAAATCATATTCCTGCTTCCAAATGGTCTGAACTGATATTCATACTGTTGCAGTAGTAATGTTTTAACTGGAATAGTGATGTCTTAATGTACTGTTGCATCATATTCCCAAAGAAAATAAGAACATATTTCAGTGAAAAATAATGTATAATAAATCAAAGATTATAGGATAGACACAATCTGCCCTGATCATCCTCAAATCAAAATCATGCTGCTGTGTATTGAGAATGTTGATTTATTTGTCTTTATGGCTATAGAAGTAATATTGAAAAAGTGAGAAGTCTACACAAGCATGAGATCTATACAAGCATTTCTTAGAAGAAATCATAGATTTACCGATAGATAAATCATAGATTTATAGATATATGAATATTTTGCTTTGGAAGGTACCCACAAAGGTCATGTAGTCCAACCCCTCCTTCAGTGAGTAGGTACATCTTCAACCAGATCAGGTTGCTCAGAGCCCCTTCCAACCTGACTCTGAATGTTTCCAGGGATGGGGCATTCACTACCTCTCTGGGCAACTCATTACAGTTCCTCACTATCCTCATCATAAAAACTTTTTCCTACATCTAGTCTGAAATTACACCATTGTTTGTGCTAAAATTAGACATTTTCAAAAATTTTAAAGAACTAGATCTTTATCAGTTGAGAGAAAATAACAAAGACATTCATAGTTTTGGCTAGGTTTCTACCACTCTTACAAGTCCTTTAGATTGAAAAGAGATAGCCTGATTTATTCTATTGAAGTAGCCCAGTGTAAAATAATACCTTTTTTTAAGAAGTTTTTTCTGTCGTGAAGAATAAAGGGGCAGGTGTGAATAAATAACAAAGTAAATAAAAAGTTGTGAATAAATAACAAAGCCATGATTGCTACTCACAGTTGTTGTCATTGTAGAAAGCTGCTATATTAAGACGTAGGAAGCTTGACAATGCTGATTAACTCTGTAAGTTCATCTAAACACTGTACAATGTTTATCACTACAAAATCACATTAGCAGTTCACTTTCCATAAATTTAACTTTACTTTCCAACTAACTAATTATGCATATTAGTTTGGCATCTTCATAAGAAGAGAAATATAATATATAATTCCTCAAAAATTTTACTATAGAGTGATTTTGTGCCAAAACTAAAATACACAACCATTCTTCTTAGAGTAAATTAAATGTGCTGTAACAAGAGAAAAATTCAAATAGGTCAGTATTTATGGTGACATTGTTAGAGATTTTGTGAATTTTCTGCCCTAGATTAGACATTGAAATTGTCTAATCTCTCAGTGTGAGAGAAAGGGAATGGATGCATGCTTTTTGCTCTGAATAGCGAATCAGATTCTGTGAAAACTTTAAATTCAAATGCATCCTGCCTGGGGAAGGGATGCTTAAATATGACTGAATGGAGGGAAAGTAGTAGCATAGAGAAGAATAGGAAACACTTCTGTTTCTGAGTTGTTTTTTCACTTCACAGTGATAAGCTAATATGATGGCAATCAGAAAGATGTATTTTTTCCTAGAATTTCTTCACAGTTGCTGTGAAGAAAAGCATATATTGTCACCTTTAAGGTAGCTCTTCATTGGATAAATGAAACCCTTTCCTCACAACACAATGGGTCAAACATATTCCTAAAAGAATGTGTTACATGTTGCTTTTGTTCATCTTTTAATTTCTTCTTCAGATGAAAGGCAGGGTTCTCAGCCTGGGTAGTTAGCCTAAATTGTTCTTACTGTACTCCTTAACTATGTATAGCAATTCACCATAAGCTTAGTTGTTTCTTTTTTTGAATAACTGAAGAGAGATATTTGAAAGGGGCAATCTGCTTTCAATTATGTATATTAGAAGAAGATTTTACTCTGTGATTTTATACATCTAACATTTGTTGACTATTTACTTTCTAGCAGGTTTTTTTAGATTATCTAGGTACCCTTACCTTCACCATTCAGCATTTCAGAAAGAAGTCTGGAAAAGATTAGATTTGATTCTTACTTTCTCCTCTTGTATGCTAACCATAGAGCTTTTATTACAGATTTTTAGAGCGTCTAATAGAAATTTAGACTTTAAACACATTTAAATGTCATTTGACTTCATGTTTCATTTCATCATTTAATTTTGGGGAGAAAAAAAGCAAAACAACTTTGTACCTCAGTTGGCACTATGAGAATATTTTGTATTTATTAGCTTATTTTATAAAATATTCAACAAGATCTGCATGATATGTTAGAACTATATTGAAAACATCTTTAAAACAAAAATTGATTTTGTTATGTGGTATAGCTTTTTTCACCTTTTCACTTATCAATTGATTTTGACGACCTGCTCAATGATTGTGTTAAAGATTCTTATTTTGACAAGCATTAATATTTATTTTGGTCTTAAAAAATTATTATGCAAACTGGTATATTTGCAGAACTCTTATTTGTAAGTATAATTTAACGAAAAACTATAGAAAAAATTAAATAGAAAGAAATCACAAAAATTTACCATATAAGAATCTTGACACTGTTTTTGGATTAGTTCACATCTGTTTTTCATTGTGCAGTTACTTGTTTATTTCATCTGCTGGCTTGGTGGCCCGAGCTAAACTGATAATAACTGTTTGCTTCACCTGCTTCTATCAATTATTTCAAATATTCAAAATGGTACCAATCAATGTAGAACTTGGTACCTTGATTTCTACCTTGAAGACAACCATAATTTTCCTCCCTGTCTCTCTCATCTGTCTTGGAGAGGGTCCCAAGATCTTGACATCTATTCCTGAGGCTTTATTCTGCAGTAGTAATGACTGGGAGAAAAAGCAAGTTCATTTGGCAGGTGGAATACGTTAACTCACAGAGGAAGTGAAGCAGCCTGCTGACCCATCTTATCTATATTCCTCTGAAGAGACTTTTCTCTAAAGTTTGATTTTCTGGGTTTCCTTCACCTCATTCGAGACAACAAAAGTTAATTTATAGTACTTAAAATTTTTATTTTCATTTGAAGCTGAAGTTGATGTGTTTTACAGATTCATAAAGTAAGCAATGCTGGGACAGTTACTGGAACTAATGGCAGTTGTAAATTTACACTATCTGGGACTAGTGTAATAGTGGAATACTTTATGTCATTGTTTACAGCTAGGACACCATGGTGGACTTAACTATTTATAAGCATATGTAGAAACAGAGAAGGTACATACTAGGCTATATAATAGTCATTAAAGGTTATGTGATTTTACACATTATCTTTGTGAGTTCAGCAGTTCTCTTTATATTTGACTTGCTTGCTGCATTTCTTGTTGTACAGTATAAAGTCCAGGAAGCAAATGTAGTGTGGGAAGCACACATAGGCTGATGTTTTTTTAATGTGGACAACATAAAAAATTTACATAGATATTTTCTTTTAAAGGTTGGATTAAATGAAAGTGGCAGAAAAAAATTTCCCTATCAGAATTTGCCAAAACACTAAAAAATTGCAATTGATTTCAACCCCAGATTTGCACACGGAAATGCCAGAAAAATGATTACCACTTTTGACCCTCATTCAATTCTAACCAAAATTTTTTGTAAGGACATACATTAATTTATATTTTTAATCTGCAGAGAGTTTTTATATTAATATCTTTTATGATATTTCTGAAGCTATCTGAGAGTGAGAAAATATAGAATCTCTTCACCCTAGCACTAGACTACTTAAACAAGTATTTTTCTGAAGTATGATTATACAGTCCAGTTGATTTTTTAGAAAACCTGAGGAGACTTGTTGCTTAAATTTCTCTGTGCATATGTGGTTATGAACATATTCGTACATATAAAATAATATGTTAATTGATATAATAACTCTTTGTGTTTTATGTATAATAGTGATAATAAACAATAGTACTTGAATGTCAGACTCAAATAATAATAACTTTGGACTCTTATAAAAGTATACTGAAGATCACTTTCTAGTCACTCATTTTTAGTTTTGAATTTCAATGACACCTTTTCTCTGCTTTGTTTTTTCTTCTAATGAAATAAGTATGATGCCCTCAAGTGAGAGGGCATCCAAGTGAGAGGTGATAAAAGACACTCAGCTTCACTGCAATGTGAATATAATTAAACACTAGGTTAGTGTTTAAAAATATTCCTGTGTGCTTGATTCTAATCTGCTTTAGGAAAAATATAGCATCTTCTTGAATGCTTTTTGCTACTGCATTGAAGCAATCCCTCTTCAATTATGTGTAAATATTTATATTGAATTTAAAATTGGAGGATAAATAATAGTTGATGCTTCTCCTCTAAAGTATTACAGGCCTAGATGCCTTTCTTAACATCATAAATATTTAAAACATATTTATTTTTATATATTAGGTGAAAAACATATAGGATTTTAAAAAAAAGTATTCTTATATTCTTTTTTAATTTGAATTTTACTACCTGCTGAGGGAAGAGAGCAGAAATCAAAATAACATGAATTTACCTTAGGTGTTTGAAGTGGAATACACTCTATGCAGATTTTAGACAGGAGTATCTGTGAAGGTATGTGTATGTGTATGTGTGTGTTCAGTTAACAAAGGTTTATGAACGGAAAGGAGCAAGCTTTATTCCAAGACCAAAATGTCTTGGAAATCCAATCTACCATTATGAAATGTGATGCACTACTTAGAAGTTAAGCATTCACAATACAGTGCTATTAATTAAAAAACTGACTACATGAATCTATTACATGTATTCTGAGATGACAGGTAACCACTTATTTCAGAATAAAGCAAATGAGGATTGTTTCTGACAATATTTTGTTGCAAACTTGCTCTATTCCACATTGAAATGAATCCCTAGGAATGCTGGGGCTTGAGCTGCAAGTTAGTCCTTGGAGAGTAGGTTTCTAATGTCTTCGAGAAAAAAGTAACAGCTGTCAAACAGCTTCTACGTCATTGTGTTGGGTGCAGATATCAAGACTTTGGTAATGCTGGAAGACTGTGAGAGCAGTGGATTGTTTCCCCCTGTTGAACTTCAAGAGGTTCTTTTCTCTAACTTGTTGAGGTCCCCTGAATGACTGAAAATCATTTGAGGTTGTGGCAACTTCTCCCAATTTTGTGTCATCCCCAAACATGCTGTGGATGCACTCTGTCCCATCACCCAGGTCACAAATGAGGAGGTTAAACAGCATTTACCCAGTTAATGACTCCTGGAGCATGCAACTAGTGACTGGCCTCCAGCTGGACTTTGTGCCACTGATCACCACCCTCAGGGCCTGGCAATTCAGGCAGTTTTCAACCCTCCTCACCATTCACTTATCTAATTTGTACTTCATCATTTTTTCAGTAAGCACTTAATGGGAGACAGTGCTTCATGCCATGCTGAAGTCAGGATAAACAATAGTCACTGCTCTTCCCTCATTTCCCAGGCCACCATTTGTTACACTGAAGAAGGCTATGAGATTGATCAAGCATCCTCTTCAGTTTTATAATTGATCAGTTGTGTCTGCTGGAGAAACTTGTTTCAGTTTCTTTCTCCATATATTTTTTTATTATTTTTTTAGTGGAGGTAGGAAGTGTCCTGTAACCATTATATTAGTATTGTTTCCTTGAGTCTTTTGGCCAAAATTTTAGGTTTCATTAAAAAAACCCCAAACAAACAATGAACATATAAGGGTTAACATAATTATACTTTCCTAAAGCTAGTGGAAATCAACTAAGTGATGCAAACACAACCACACAGTCTTAAATACCATCTAATTGAAATATGAAGTAACAGACTTAATAAAATTAAATGAACTCATGGCAGATTTAGTATTCTCCTGATAAAAGAAGGGATGGAGATAGAGATGTTCTGAAACAAACCAAGTTTTGTAGTTTTTTGGTGCAATGTGGAGGGTGCAAGACAGTCACTTTATTTACTCTGTTTTCCAACTTATGGCTTCTTTAAAGTAAAGTAAAATCACTAAAATTGGAAATGTGTGAGTAGCAAAATAAGGAATAATATTGGTCCCTTCAGACTGTTACCTATATTTTTACTTTACCCTAACAAGGAAGTTGTTCAGAAAGATATGAAAAAATATTATGCTAATCTGCCTAATGATTTATTCCATGGATTTACTTAATAAATAGGAAAAAAATAAAGGAATTTTTGGCAAAGAAATGTCGCATGCATAAATATAGAAATGTTTCATCATAGCTGACATATTTGTTATGATTTTTGGCCTTTCTGCCTTAAAACTATTTGCTTCTATCAGAACAAAATGGACAGGAAGCGAATACATGTCAATCTTTCTTCTTTGTGGAAAATAGCAAGCACAGATAGAGAGTGAAGATTCACTCATTTAATGTCATCATTGCACTGGACTTGCTGGTTGCTATGTCTGATAGAACTATAGAAATGGGAGCAATTAATTCCTTCAATTTCTGTGATGAACTTTTCATTTTGAACAGCTTTATAATAATGTATCCAAGGTAAAACTACTTTGAGTACTATTTCCTTCAAAATAGTGAAGGGTAATTTGAGATAAGTAAGTGTTAAAAAATGTACAGAACTATATTGGCCTATTAGCAATGAATGGAGACTGGATCAGAAATTTAGAATGACAATAAATCAAAACATCTGGTCTAGCAGTGAAATGACTGAGCAATCGATAAGCTATTTATGTGCCCTTTTTCAACTAATCTGAAGGTGTAACAGATTTTTGCTCAGTATGAACTTGAACTACCAAAATTATTTTCCAAAAAATTTTAATTATCTTTTTATGCTCTGTATGTAGAACTTAATAAATACATTTGGAAACAATTTCTTCAGGCTTACATTTGTCCATTTCATTTGTAATCTTCCCAGCAGCTGACTGATTTTGTGTTCTTTGCTGCTACCTCAGATGGGTTTAGATACCGTCATCAGCACAATAACTCAGCTGATCATAAATATATTGTGAAGTTCTTTAAAGGAGCTGCTTCCGTCCAATTTTGCTTCCATTTTTTTAACAAACACAAATCATAGAAAAAGCATGGTATATCTGAAATTAAGAAATTGTGGTAAAATACGGTGATCTATGTACAATTAAATTTTAGGGTTTTATTTCAACATTCAGAAAACTATGTGAGTTATTAAATTCAAAGAGTCCCACAGGTGACTGTAAAACTTCCAAATTGACATATGAATTTAGAACTTCCCAGCTTTGGCCTTAAAATGATCACTGAATTAACTGCAGTGATGATAGCAGGTTGTGTTGAGACTGAAAGTATCAGAACTGAAAGACGCGATTAGTAAAATTCAACTATGATCATTTTGGGAATAATTTACTGTCTTGGCAGGAAAGGAGGGTTCATTAATAAACTAGGATTTCCTAGAGAAGAAAGTAGATTTTATGAGGTATTGGAATAATAGAAGTGATGGAACAGAACAGTATAAAAAGTAAAGTTTGAGCTCTTATGGCACACACTACCAAATGTGAAAGTTCATAAATTTTTAATAAGATAAATTAATTGAACCATAGGTATAATATTAAATCCTAGGGTGGTGTTTGATTACTTTGTGAAGGAGATTCTTTGATCTGCTCACCTGGAATCACAGGAGACTGGGATAGAAGTGCTTGGAGTGTTATTTAGCTGTTTTTTAAAAAGTAGGGGATCATTTGATGATTTGATGATAGCCTTTCTATGGTGTCCTAACACTTCAAATTGGTCACCTTAGGAGAACTGGGCTTTTTTTGATCTGGATAAAATGCTTGTGTGTTTTTTTTTGTTTCTTTTAAATTTATTTATGTTTTATTTAGATGGCTTTGGAGTCACAAAGTAGTCTCTGTGGGGAACTGAGAGACCAATTGACCCTGTGAAAGTGAAAACCACATAAAAGAAAGTTTCTCATTCTTTCATGAAGCTAACAAAACAAAAAATGTAATACTAAAAAAACTAGGATGCTAAAGACATGTCAGTTACCTCAATACTCTTGGCATCTACTATGCTTAAAAAGTTGTAGCATTTGGAGACAATGCCTGGAACTTCATCCAGTCTGCCCTATACTTTACAGTTGTTAGTGTATTTATATATAATTTTATGAAAAATCCTGAAGAATTAACACCTAATTTGATTGTCCCTTGTCTTCTTGAGTATAGAAGGTATTTGCTTTATATATATATATTTTTTTTAGTTTTTACAATAGTTTAAAATTTTTAAATCCTTTCTTAGCTGTCCATCTTTTCCATATAATGCACAGAGCTGGATGTAGTTCTCCAGCTGGGAGCTTACCAACAGTGAGCAGTATGGAAGATTATGCAAGAATTGAAAGCTTTCACATTCTTTGTAGTTTTCTCTCATTGAAGGAAAAGTATAATACTCTGTGTAAGTTTTAGACATATTTGTTTATGGGAAAACCATCTTTACAGTGTCCTTAATGAAAATGTTAACATGTTTACAAATTAGATATGTAGACATTTCTGTATTAAAAAAAACCCCAAACTTTTCAAAAGGTCCTGTTCTATGTGTCTTAAGAATTTTATTTCTTTTTAATTACTGGGGAAAAAAATGGTTTGTTAAAATGAAGAAAAATGGAAATGAGAATAGGGAACCTACATGTTGTGGTGGGTTGACATTAGCTGGATGCCAGGGGCCCATTCAGCTGCTCTATCACTCCCCGTCCCAGCTGGACCAGGGAGAGAGTAAGATGGAAAATCCCTGATTGGGATAAGGCAATTTATTAAAGCAGAAGCTGGGTGAAAGCTTGCACATGCAAAAGTGAAGCGAAAGATAACTCAGTTTATTCTCTACTTCCCATCAGCAGCGATGGTTGGCCACCTCCAAGAATCAGGGCTTCAGCACGTGTAAGGGTTCCTCAGCAGGCAGGCATTGGAGACAATGAATGTCCCCCTTCCTGCTCCTTGCCTCAGCTTTTATATCTGAGCTGATGTCATATGGCCAGGAATATCCCTCTGGTCAGTTTGGGTCCAACTGGCCTACTTGGGTCCCCTCCCAGGATCTTGCCCTCAACTGAGAAGGGAATGTTGTAGCGCTGATGCTGTGCTCAGCAGTAGCCAAAACACTGCTGTGTTACCAACACCCTTCTGGCTACCAATGCAAAGCACAGCACTGTGAGGGCTGCTGCGGGGAAATGAACTCCAACTCAGCCAGATTCAATACACATGTGCAATAGAAGAGTTCTAAATGAGTAATAAAAATGTCTTGTCCTGGTCTATCTGATGACTACAGTCTCTAAATAGGAATAGACACGTAGTATTTTGTTATCTTAAGCAGTAATGTGTTTTCATGATGGCCTAATATCAGAATTAGAGGATTAAATCATCCAGATTCTTATGTTGTTCACAGTTGTTGAGAAAGCTTAAGAAATTCTTAACCCATGTTTGTAAAGTAATTTTTCTAAATGAATGCACAAGTCCTTTTTATGGCAATTAAGTATGAAAAGGGTTAGTGTGACTAGAGCACATCTTTCTGAGATGGAAATCATAGGCTTGTGCAGGTACATCTTGCAGTTGCTCTGAAAAAATATCTGTGGAATGGCAATAGTTCTGAACTATCAGTTAAATGAATTTCTGCTGAGAAGTGTGCTTGAGACAATATTTATTGAGACAATATTTAAGGTCCATTCCAACCCAAGCCATTCTATGATTCATTTTATGAATATTGTAGGAAATTTTTCAAATGTAATCGAAAGGCTGATGATACAAAGATGTACTTAGTTGTCATGGTCATGTGTAAATTTTGGGAGAGCAGGGTAGAACAATGTGGAGGAAAGAATGGTAATTACCATGATGGCATGTAGGAAATAATGCTTATGTCTCTTCCAGAAAACTCATACTAAGTCCCTTTTCCCAAAGTCTCTTACAATGGCATATACCTATTTTGTCAAAAAGTATAGAGGAAACTCTTAAAATAATTCATACATCTTTTCTTGTTAATTTTTTCCCCTTTCTTTTCTGGAGAGAGTTCTGAGAGAGGAGAGAAGAGATGGAGATGTGTAGGGGGGCATTTTGTCTCCTTGCCATCATCTGGGGAAGAAAATGCTCGAAACACATGTTCCATTTGAGAATCTGCTTCAGATTAGCTATTCACTTCCTTCTGCATTTGAAAAATTGAAAGTGCTTATTTCAAGTGTCCTTTTTGTTATTGATTGTTAGAAAATTTAGTAGACTATTGCTGATGAGTCATGTAAATGGTGGCAATTACAATAAATATGTGTGCTAGCATCAGTAAAGCAATTGATTGAATTATTATTGTCTAAATTTGTAAACATTTTTATCTGCACAGTTGAATTTGTAATGGTAATTTATCTTTCTGAATTTCCAGCGTAATTTGGAGTTTCTGCTAAAGGTAACACATGTAAATTTAAATGTTTAACAATTGTCAGAATAGCAATTGATTCAGTGTGTTTCATGCTTGACTGTTCATTACTTTAGTCAGATGATATAATGTACATAATTTCATGTGTTTCTCATGCAGAAGGAACTACAGTGTACAACTCTTTGCTAAAATCTTCTTTCTACTGACAAACAGTGAAACGTTCCTATTCCTCTCCACTCTTTCACTTAGATTTTTATGCACTTCCTCATCTTTGAAAAGAACACAAAAATTTGAAAGGCCTTTTCCACCTCTGTTATGACCCAATTAACTGAGAGATGCCTCTACTCAAATTAAGGTGCAAGTGACCATATGCTGAAGTCAATAATACAGATTTTATTTAACAGTAAATATGAGGTAGAGACATAGAAAGAAATAGAAAAGGGAGGGGGAGGGGAGAGAGAATGGGAGATATCAAGCAAAACATAGTCACTACCTGTGGATCCAGCAGTGTCCCTTCTTCACCCTGGACTTCTCAGTGGTGGGGGTTGTCCTGAGGTCTTTCAAAACTTTTCACTATTTATACATTTTAGCATATTATACATTATTGTGTTGTTGGGTTGTGCTGGGCTTAGTCTGAGCTGATTTCAGCACAGTTGCCTAGCAGGCATTCCTTATCCATTGTCAGTGACACATCTTCTTCCCCAGTTTTGTTTACCTCCCCCTAGTGTGAGATAACACTCAGACAGGAGTACCACCTTTATCTTGTCTCAAGTTCCTGTCAGGTGGTTTAACTCACAGTGCAATGGGAAGCCATGGAGGCATATTGAGGGAGTGGGGCACTTTGGTGGTCACAGATGCCATCTGTCTCATAACTTGAGGTGCTTTGTTTGACCAGTGATATGTGTACGGGTAGTTGCCCCTCCACACAGACTGCCACCCTGGGAACCCTTGTCTGGATTCACTACCTAGGATGGACTAGCCAGACCTCACCAGGCCTGGAGCCAGGTCATTCTGCTTCTCCATTCTGTACTTATAGCAAAGTCCTTCCGTAGTCTTGACAGTCTTCGAGACAAGCAATTGCGAAGTCCTTACAAACTCTGAACCTTTTATTTTCTCAAAGCTTTTCATCACATCTTACTTGAGTTTT
Organism: Oxyruncus cristatus; assembly: GCA_013399855.1. Taxonomy (NCBI): domain Eukaryota; kingdom Metazoa; phylum Chordata; class Aves; order Passeriformes; family Cotingidae; genus Oxyruncus; species Oxyruncus cristatus. Next base: position 342,404 of record VXAY01003232.1, on the reverse strand, counting down.
ATTTGTCATTCTTCTCATGCTGCATTATCGGCGGTCGCAGTCAGAGAAAGGAGGCAGACTCGCCGACACGGTTCTTGACAGTCTCACTGAATAGCGCAACTGCCCTTTATTGATGGTAGCAGCCTCAGGGAGTGGATGAATTCCACTGAGGTGTGAGAGAACCCTCAGGGAACCAACAAATAGAACAAGGGTAAGGACTTTTATAAGGTTTGGTAGGGAAGGTTCTGGAACTTGGGTGGTGCTAAACATATAAGGAAAGAATGGGAAGGGCTAGCTCTAAAATAGGGAAAGAAAGGTGGGAACATTACAATGAAAGGGTGGCAACAAGCCAAACATGGAAAATACTGCATTGCAGTAACCAGGGAACCAATCAAAAATTAGGAATAAACTTTACATGAAACTGAGGGAAAAATCATCTTTAACTGGGGTACATTGTTCATGAACATGCATTAACAATCATATAAAATATGAAATGGTAAATAAAACATTCCAAAGTGGAGTGAAACAGTCTCTTTCAGGCTTGTATCTCTATTAGGTGTTTTGCTTCTCGTAGAGTGCCTTTTTCCATGCCTCCCATTTCTCCTGTGGGATTTTCTAATCCCTGACACTGCATCCTCTTATCCCTCTTCTCCTTTTCTTTTCTCTTTTCTTTTCTTCTTTTCTTTTCTTTTCTTTTCTTTTCTCTTCTCTTCTCTTCTCTTCTCTTCTCTTCTCTTCTCTTCTCTTCTCTTCTCTTCTCTTCTCTTCTCTTCT
>VXAY01003232.1:325993-337016 GCA_013399855.1 Oxyruncus cristatus | reverse complement strand
TTTTTTTTTTTTTTTGCAATTTCCAGCTGCTTCTGGAATTCCCAGTAGCTTCTACAATTCAGGTAATGATGCTTAAGACATCACTTTCAGTTTCAGAAGCCATCTTTTTGCATTCATACCTCACAAACAGAAACAGTTCATTCATATCTTAACCTCATTTTGGACGGGATGTGGGAGGAATGCAGATAAAATGCATTAAGTGGTGATGGCCAGATATTCTCCATTTAACAAGACATGAGAGACCTTGGGGCACATACTAAGGGCCAATGTCTATAGGGAATAACAGACTCCCATAGGGGAATTGCATGAACAGTATTATATGTTTCTGTGGAGCGGATCCTGAGATATGACCATATAAAGGTACATAATCAAGATATAGATATATTTTTTAGTAATATAGATGTCTCTCAATTCTTTTCCCCATCACTAGTAATACCCAGAGAAATTTTATTAGCATAACTTCCTGTTTAATTTTGAGACTTAATTATGTCTCCTAATTTAACAGCATCTTTCTCTCTCTGTTGCCTAACATAGGGCAATATTCCTTTTTCTCCTTATTGTTCCCTTATTTGCTATTGCACTACACTCTGGGAAATTGACTTGTTAAAATACACTGGTACTTGTATTCACAGCCTATGTCTGACTCAGGGAATCCACCTTTGTCACAACTGTCCCAGAAAAAACTTAAAAGTACCTGGTGGAAATTGGTTGGTGTCAGTGCATTTGTACTGAATCTTTTAAATGCCACGATAGAGAAGATATATGCACATACTGTAGATGGGAACACTAAGGAGTTGTTTCAATATGTGAGTGTACTTATACTGACAAAACCTTTGATTGCTATTACAATAAAAACAGTAAAAAGCACATAAGGAAAGCTGGAAAGCTGGCTGTCAGCTGGCAGGCTATCTTCCATCTTCACGTTGTAAACTTTGGAGGAAGTTACAAAGAAATGACATATGATGATGTAGTTATGTTAGTCTTCCTTCTAACATTCATTGTAATTTATACCTTACCAAATCTAACAGTAAATTTTAAGTTCCTACTTAAATAGTGACTTCTGTGAACAAACATAGCTGATGCTTCATCACACTTGGTTGCTATGGAGATTTTATTTCACCAGTAGGAGAGAAATAATTATTCTTTGGTTCTTACTGTAGCCTTAGTGAGTAATGAATTAATAATATCTGACAATAGAACAGATTTTGAGATCCTAGTGCAACTTTACAGAAATACAAATGTTTAATGTTCACCACTTAGCACTAATATCTTCTGAATAGGACTTACAAATTCTTCCATTAAAAATATATTTTTTTTGTAAATGCTTTTGGTATGGATTTTGAACTTCAAGAGAATTCACCAAACAACCAGGAAACTACCTTGTGTCATCTGGGTCAATGATTTTTTTTCTCCTCTTGTCTGTTCTATCTGTTCTTGTCTGTCATTTGTGTATTGAAGATTTTTGTGTTCTCTGGTTTTCCATCAACAGGAATGCCAGAAGTCATCTGGGCCTTCACAAGATATTTGTAATAGTCCCTTTCTTGTTGTGTGATTACCGATTGTTGTGTGATACAAAACTAGAATACATAATGTTTTACTTAAATATGGACAAATTTAAAGTTTTCTGAGAGTAATGCCAAGTTGTATCTGTGCAAAACCTTATGACAGAAAGTGCTGGAACTTCTTGCCAAATTGACTTAAATTGTTACTTTCTGAAATGGAACAGCTTTTGCCCATGGTGATACCCTTGAATTTGTTTGTAAACCTTTGCATTTAAAAAATATAGGTAGTATGAGGACAAAGACTTAAAACCAGAGGAATAATCCTTTGCAAACTCTTAAACTACTGGTACTGTGGAAGGTTTCTGGAAGTGTTTAATGGATTTGTAAGGACTTACTGGAAATATGAAAATATAGTTCTTGGTTGAAAAAACCCACTTGTCTTCAGCTGCTTACTTGAGAGTCTTTAAAGAATTGTAGTTTTTCTAGTTGAGTTTCGCATGGAAATTAATTCCATATTTCACTTGGAATTAACGTCCAAACAGGAAAAATCCAACCTTCTTCAAAGCCACTCTTTTCTCTTTTAAATCCATTCTCATCACTAAATACAGATCACTAGAATTTGCTATTTTGATAGAAATTGAATATTCTTTTGGTTCTTGTTGTGTTTTTACACTGCTTTTTGGTGTGGTGAGAGGTGGTGAATTGGAAAAATACATTTCTTCAAAATCTAGGTAATCCAAATCATACAATACTTGTATTTTATTTCAGAAGAACATGTGTCTTGATTTTTTTCAGTGTTGTTTTTCATGATGTTAATTCCATTCAGTTATGCAGTGTCCAAGATGCCCTACAAACAGTCTGAAATTATGCTGTGAGAAAAAGAGGGGAAAATTTCGATTTGGAGTAGGACCAGTTGCTTGATGTGGTTTATTTTGCTTATTTTTGTGATTGACTTAATCTGTTGAAATCTTTGAAAAGGTTTGAACATTTGAAAAATGCTGAGTCTCCTTCAACATGAAAGAAAATGAAACCTGCAAAGAGACTTTTGGAATTTGGTATATTACTCCTCTGTTCTGATTGACTTCCGCTATGACTTTTGCATATTTGTGTGCTACAAAGCAGAGAAAGCAAAGGATTTTTCCTCCAAGTACTTTAATTGCCATTGAGGTAGGCAGCTCAGTAGAGCTAAATGACTGGAAACAGTCATGTGAATTGAAAAGTTACTTAGAAAATGTTTTATTAAAGATGGTGAATGGCAGCTGTCCCGGTGCTCTGTTACATGGCCACTACTATTGCAAGTGAATCCAGTTGTGGGAGCCACTATTATTTTATGATTATGTAGCCTGGTGAAAGATGCACTGTTGTTCCTAGTGAGTTATAAAGGCATATTCCTAGGCTCAGCTGTCCTGCCTGAGGCACACACTTGGGCTCCAAGACTCAAGTTGCTTTTGTCAGCCTACCTAGACTTGTGAAGAGCTTTTCATCTTTCAGTGGCAGGTGCAGCCTCTAGGATGGGCTCTGAGGTACCTGAAACTCCATTTCAATTCCTTGAGGGATTGTAAGCATTACTAAATAAACAGAAGGCTCCCATCTCAGCAGTCTTTGATAAGGTCTAGACTGTCCATGACCAACTACACTGGCCACAGTGTAAAGCGATATAAAGTAAATGATAGTGTTGCTAGGACACGAGTTTTCTGTCATCCTGAAAATAAATGTAAGCTAAGACTGCATTTTCCAAAAAGTTTTGAGCCAAAACATTTTTAGAGACATTGTGCTACTTCTCACTTAATTTCTCAGAAATTTTAGCATAAATTTCAGGATATGGGAGGTTTTATTTCAATGTCTTTCTCTTTCTATAGGTAGAAATATACTTAATTTTAAAAGAGCACCCCAGTTTGTCTTGGCTTTGGCTCTGTTGGTTGTGCAATGGAATTCTCTCAACCTGTCCCACTAGATTTCTGTCTCATCTCATAAAGTGCTTATATCTGAACAGTAAAAATGAATATGATCTAGTTTCTTGGTTATGGGATCATCTAGGGAAATGATTAGACACTCATATAAAATTGAACCATGCCAATAGGAAAGATGAAATGAACAGTTTCCTGGGAGGGAGGAAATGTAGATTCTAATAATTTTTAGCAGTGAAAGAAATCAGTGTGAATCATGCATATGTTTTATTCTCCTTGTCCTATTAAGCTTTAATGTCAATCAACCTTTCACTTCCTTTTTTAAAAAAAAAAATGTTGAAAACTTTTTTTTTAAAAAAAAAGTCAGTAGCCAAAGGAAAAATTTTTCTTCCCTTGAAACTTCTTTTATAAAATACTGAAACAAAATTGCAAAATTAAAATAAATCCATTTCCATCAGGAAAGTTAAGGATGTGCTTGCTATAGAGAAATTTTTGCTTAATTCTGATTTGCGTGCTTTGTGAATCTAAATCTAACTTTCTATGAAACTGATACTTTCCAGTGTTTGTAAAACTGATCAGAGTCCATTCTGCTTCTTTCTTGCAAATTCGTACTACATATAAAATTAACCATGCGTGTGCCAAGATAGATACCTCCCTTTTATAAATATACACAAGTAGATATTTTCTCTTCTGCATGCCATGTATTCCCGCCTTGGAAGTTGTAGCTTCTTTTGCCATGTCTGCAGAGTAGAGTAAAACACAACAAAAGAGCCCTGTCCCAGGGAGGGCTGGGTAGTGTTTGTTCTGCTTAATAACTTTAGCTGTTTTCAGCAACCATTCTATCAAAGGGTTGTCAAATAACTCTTCTCAAAAGAGCAATTATCCAGATGTAGTGCTGCAGATTCTCTCCAGGCATCTTCAGGCTTGTTTCCAGTCTAATAATTTGACATCAATATGTCCTATTCTGTCATCTAGTGTAATGCTGCCACTAAACTAGCTAGCAACGTAAGGAAACAAATAAACTGTAAGTTGCCGACACCCACAATATACATAATAAAAGCTTTGTGGGAAAATGGAGACCACATAAGAAACCAGAAATCAGTAAATACTGTTATAAAACATATAAAATATTGCTGTATGTATTAAGAACTATAAAATAGTTCTATAAAGTAGTTCTTAATGCTATAAAAATGCTGTCAGGAAAAATTAAATTTAAATAAAAATTACTGGCGCTCACACAGATGTAAAACTAAGTCTTTAAGATATGGGATGACAAAAACTTTGGTTCATAGCCTAGGATAGAGAGACTATGAATAAGACAAATAATGAATAAATGTTTGAACAGCTTTGCTGTATAGAATACTCATGTATTCTTTTATTCATTCCTCCAATTCAGTTGAATATTCAGATTTCAGATTTGCTTCTTATATCAGTGAGAGTAAAAAATAAAATTTGTATGAAAACTCATTGAAATTCTATTGCTGGAAATACTATTATAAACAAATCCTTGTAAAAGTGACACCTGAGAAAAAGTCTAGCTTATTTTTCCTGAGTTAAAGTGGTTGAAGTGTCAGAGTCTATAGTCCCACTCATCTTTTTCCTAAATAATAGTCCTTTCTTCCTGGAGAGGTTTGTTATCATGGTATAGATAGACTATTAATCTCTGTAGCAGTAATTATATAATATAATAAGCCTGTAATATACTTATGTATAAAAACTATATTGAAGACACAATTTGATTTCTGTACAGAACTTTTGTACTATATTACCATTGAAATAATTCTAAGTAAAATAGAGACTTATAAATAAAGCAATTTTGTGTACTAGGATAAAATACAGTCATTAATATCTTTAACAGCAAAAAATATTTTGTCCAGCTTATACAGAGCTTTGGACATCTATGCAAATAAACCCCCTAATTTCTTGGGAAAACGGTCTGTGTTTTATTTCTGAAATTTTTGTTTTAGACTACTCTTCATCTAGTCGAGAATCTGGGAAGAGAAAAATGCATATTTATTTTAGAATCAGTAAATGGGCTGGTTTAGTGTTTCACAAAGGAAATAAAAGAAATACCTCTTTTTGTGACTTTTAATTCTGAAAGATCACTATCAGTATCAATAAAGAACCAGATAATATTTTCTTAAGTAAATGTCAAAGAATTGTAAAGACCACAAGGTTCTTTGAATTGCTCCATTAACTTCTTGCTTTTGGTTTATCATTATCTTTGTCTTGGTTCTTTCAAGATATTCTTCATTACTGAAGTAGGTTTTAGAATATGTACATACAGGACTTCACAGTTTTTATAACGGAAGTAGCAAACTACAGCTGTATTTTTTTTCTCATGCATTTCTGTTTTCATTTCGATGCACATTTTCATTTTTGCCTTCCCATTTCATTGCCTCTCTTTTTGGGGAGCTCAGCTCTATTGGACTGCTTCAAACCAGGTACCTCAGTGGGATTTAAGGCTCCAGGTGTTATTTTATGTTTTTCTTTTGCCAGTGTATGTGGTATTGTTGTCCCTTTAGAAATGATCTCTGCAACTGTTGAAGCTATTGTACAGATGGAGCTTTATAAAAATGAAAAAAAAGAAGGCACAATCTTGGCTTTCTAATATAGTTCCTGCTTTTTTTTCAGGGTTGTGTGTAGCCAGATTGAAGCTTGTAGTCCCTTTCCTGCCTCATCAGGTGTCACTTACAGCCCTATGAAAACTATCTTCTGTTTGTTTCAGTGTAAAACACACTGTTTCATTACCTTTGGATTTTGCATATTTTTTTTTTTAATAGGGATGCATTGAAAGCAACATGCATAGTGATGAACCACAAGATAAATCAGTTGGTCTTCTAGTTCCCTTCCCTACGGATGGGATGCTACTGATGTCACTTAATTAGACAGTTATACATGTTATGTGGTTGTCACTTGCAGTAATTGAAGAAAAATAATAGCAAAGTAAAAAAATTAATCTGTACTGGCCCTTGTGTAATTGTACAGTGCAGTTCTTTCTACCTTGATTAATAACCTTGGCAGCAAACATTTGGCCAGATAGTAAAAATTAGTAATAATGGAGCAGTTTTAAAGTTTGCCATCTGTGTTCTAAAAAATGACACTTTAGGCTTTATAGTACAGAAGTATGGAGTTTCTTTTGAAAAATTCTATTCATTATATTCATAATCCAAAATGCATAACCAAAACTGGTCTTACTCTATAAGACTTGGGAAATGCTGATCAACAGAGCAGGTGAATTAACATGCTGCTCTTTTATGATGGCAGAATAAGAATATATGTAAAACAATGTAAATATTATTTATCATTTGGATTTTGTACAAAGTATTTTAAGTTGAATGCAATGTCAGAGGCTGTACTATTGTGAATGATGTGTTGAGGTTTACTGACTCAGAAATGCTTGTAGTGGTTACGTATCTTTATTGAACCATAAGAAATGTAATTTTGAACTAGGAGAACCCAGAAATGTATATCTACAGTTGGTAGACACATGGTCTGTGCCTTTTTCTGAAGCTATAAAGCAAAATTCCACCCAGAGTGAGGAAGCTTCTGAAAGGAAAACCTTGAGAAGCTTTCCATGTAGAACTCAAAGACAAAAATTTTAAAAGCTAGGCACAGAAGACAACTCCACATACACTAGGGATGATTGTCTGAGTGCCCAGGATGGTGGTGTAGGCTTGCTTTTAGTTACTCATCAGCTTTGATAAAAGTTTAGAAATTCAATCCAGCCTTTTCTGTAGGACTGGGTGCACTGGTAGGTCAAATATCTTATACCTTGAGATTGAAAAAATGAAGGACTAGTTGCCTACTCAGTCACTTTAACGTATTTGGAATCACTTTCTCTGGAAACTGGAAGGAAATAGGTACGTTCTCATATACTAAAGTAATAGTATATGAGGGCTGCAGTGGAGGGAAAGTTACAGTAACTGAAGAAGGAAGTCCACGTAAAGTGTATAAACCTCTGCTAGTGCTAGTGGGCTGATGCCATCTCTCTTTTCTTCTTTCCCTGCTTCCTCAATCTATCTCAAGGAAGTTACCATCTTCTCCTTTTACAGAAATTTCAACTCAATTCAGAGCACAGGATCTAGAGCAAAGATAATAGGCAGCTTGGCTCCTGCTGCCAAGCTACAACCTCCTAACAACAGATAAACAATGTTATAGTACACTAAACCAAAGCAAATATTTATGTTATCCACCCTATCACAGTGGCAAAAGTCTCTATCAAGGTAGGCAAGAAATGTGTATGTGATGTGTGACCAGCTGAACCCTAGGGGGAGAATGTGACTCCCTAAATAAACCTCTTCAAGGGAGGAAGGCTCAGAGGCTGTGCCCATAAAGCTCAGGGAATAATGCAGAGTGTGACTGGCCATGGCTATAGCATCGGGGGAGGCTTTCGTTTTAGATCAAGAGCTGTCAACAGTTCAGCAGATCAACTGGTGGTGTAGATGTTTCTCCCTGAGTTCGTTAAATCATTGTGTCTCCCTGAGTTAGCCAAACCAGTATGAGGGAAGTGAATACATGGCTCAGCCCAACAGCAGTTCAGTGAAATGGGTTGAAAAACATTTAAAGCTGATAGTTTACAGTCACCAAAACAACAGAAACCACCACTATATTTAGATCCAAATGATGCAAAACAACACTGATTGTTTGGCATGTTCCATATTCAACACGAAGTGAATGGATCCTTGCTTTAGATGGATCTTTGCACATTTTATAACTAGGGGAAGTTGTGTTTATGCAGGAAACTGGAAAGCAGTTTTCTGCAACACCAAGACAAATCTGCTGGAAAACAAACAATAGTAGAAATGAATACATTGAGATGTTAAATCTGGTGATATCACCTGCATAAGGCTATTAGTGATGTTTAGAACACTCATCAGTAAGTAAGCATTTCTCACTAACGCCTCATCCATTGCTGACCTTTAAGTCCTGATTTTCAAGGGACACATGAAAAGCTTTCCTTCATCTGCTTCTAAAATTCAGGAACTTACTTGAGCTGTGGATTAGGGTTTGCATGCAGATGTTTAACACTGACCTGTGGCACCACTAACAAGGTAACAACATGAGGATTTTCAGGTTGCTGCAGACGACAAAGGCAGACATGTTTGTGCAGATGGACCACCCTGACCTGTGGCATCACTAATAAGATAGTGACATGAAAATGTCAGGATACTGTAGACAAAATGGAGTGCCATTATCTTAGCAGAATTAATAACAGAAAGCACAGGGTATCCATATCCTAAACAACAGATCATGCTGGAAAATCAACCAAACTAGGGCCACTGGGATAGGGGAAACAGGGCCATGCTCTATTTGGGAAGGGATGAAGGCGATACAGGGTAACTATTTGAGAGGTAGGATGAAAGTTATTATAGACTTAAATGAACCTTTTGATAAGGTTGGTTTGAAAGTCCCTGTTGAGCAGCTCTATGTCTGATAAATGTAGTTTGGAGTAGGATAACACATCTGCTTTTTTACCAACCATACTTGTGTGTGACTTACTTCCAAAATTAAAGGGGCCTGGGATGCTTTCCCCACTGCTGGCAAAGGAACAGCCAGAGGGTATTTCTTGCCGTCCTAACACTTACTGATTTTATAATACCTTGTAGTTTTCCCAAACTTTGACTTAGACTTCAGTTCCCCACACAATTGTGTGGTCATCTGTCTAATGTGCCAAGAATCTTATCTGTCTCCTTACAAGTCATCTTTCTCTTTCCTTCTGGTACAAATAATCTTTTCTCTCAGCTTAATTAATTGAATCAAAATAAACACTGAGCAGTTCTTCTTGCTGTATTTATTGATGTATTTTTGTATACATATATATGTCAAATTATAGTAAAAATATAATATATAAATATAGAAACACATGATGTAGTAATAAAATATAATTATATATATTATAAATACATAATAATATATAAATATAATATAAATAATTATTAATATATTCAGCATTAGACACCCCTGGTTTTATTTCAAACTTTCTAAAATGTTTGTGCCTTGAAAAGCAGTCTTTAAAAAATTTTTTTGGTCTTACGAGGCTGCCTCTTCCCATGTGTCTTGGGACACATGGCCTGATTTAGATGTAGTATTTGAAAACATCCATACTCAGCTCAAGCTAATTGAACTGTCGTGGTTTAACCGCAGCCTGCAACTAAGTACTACGCAGCTGTTTGATTGCTCTGTCTGCCACCAGTAATATATAACATACTATTAGACATAAAAATAACAACAACAACAACAATAATGTAATGAAAAAAAGATATAACAAAACTAAAAAGTAACAAAACCCAGGAAAGACAATGCACAATATCGTTGTTCAGCACCCACTGACCGATGCCGAGCCTGTCCCTGAGCAGCGACTGACCCCTCCTGGCCAACCCGCCAGTTTATATACATGACTTTCTATGGGGTGGAATAGCCCCTTTGGTCAGTTCAGGTCAGCTGTCCTGGATGTGGTCCCTCCAAGCTTCCTGCCCATCTCCTTGTTGGGAGAGCACGAAACATGGAAAAGTCCTGGACTTGCGTTAAGCACTGCTTATCAACAACTTAAAACATCATTGTGTTATCAATATTATGCTAGTATTAAATCCAAAACCAGAGCACTGTTTCAGTTACTGGGAAGAAAATTAATTTTATCAAAGATGAAATGAGGACAGTGAACTTTTCTTCCTTTTAAATTAATGTGTTAAGACAACATAACAGACTTCTTATTCCTTAAAGGGACTCTTACTCCTACTCCTACTCTTTTCTTTTTTTTCCCTCCTTTCAAGTTTGCCTATGCCTTTGGACAGAAGAGTTCAGAAATGAGATTTACAAAGATGGGAAAGAAGGACTAGGGGTGTTAAATAAAAATTTATTTGATTGAACTATTGATTGAACTTATTTTTTGATAGCTTATAAGGTAGTATGTAAGCGACATGCAGATAAGAGGGCTCATTGTGGAGACCACAGACTTTTTGGGTCAGGCTTGCCAAGAAATTTTTCATTTAGGTATTTTTCCTGTTTTCCCTCACACATTGGTATGAGTTACACTACACTGTGAAACAGGTTCTGGAGATTAAGATCCTGAGAGGGCACAGGAAAATTTGGTGTCTAATGTGAAGTATTTGAATTTTCAATTTCAAAATATTTGGTCTGTTGTAGAAGTAATAAATTTTTACTTGGTTCTATTCACACTGATGTGCAGTCTGTATCATGGGAAACTATTTTTCTCATTGCAAAAATTTAATTTGTGTTAAGAAAGAAAGAGCACTTCATATTCACTTTCAAGTGGATAAACTCTGGGCTTTGTGTGGAGTTTGATGTTTTTATGCATTTGCTGCATGAAAAGAAGCTCAGTGTTCAGTTTTAACATGTGCCATCAAGCAGAATGGTAAGAGGGTTCATGGATGAAGTGTTGACATTAGGGATTTAAGAGCAGCATTTCACCTAAAACTTTACCCAGTACTGATAGTTAAAGGTTGAATGCATTTCTTACTCTTAAAAGTCTAAACTTTTCAGTCAGCCTGAGCGTGCAAGTAGGTGAAAACCTGGGGATATACTATTATTGAGTCAAATTCAAAGCAAACTTAAATCAGACTGTAAAACTATGAGGTTTTTTTTTTTTTTTTT
>VXAY01003232.1:287787-325969 GCA_013399855.1 Oxyruncus cristatus | reverse complement strand
TTTTTTTTTTTTTTTTGGTAGAGTGCATTGGAGACTGTGTATGCAAGAAAACTTGCTACTGAAATTCTACAAGATGTATGATGAATATTCTTTAACCTCAGTTTTCAAAAACTCTTAGAAAAATGCCACATATTGGATTAAAATAAGTAACATAAAAAGAAAGCCTTGATTTTTAGGTATACTAGTCTTCAAAAGACAATTTCTTTGGATAATTCTATTTACGTATATGATAACTTACTGCACATTTTGAACATTAGAAATCTACAAAAAGTGTTCAGACAGAAGCAGAACACGTAGTAGGGAAAAGAGTAATACTGAAAAAATTTTTCCTTTCACTTTGCCTTGTGAAAGAATATCTGATAACCTTAGAAACAAAAAAACCCCATGACCCCTTTAAAAATTGTTTTGTCCACAAAATTCATCAATGACAATAAATTAAAGAATGATAACAAACCAAAGAATTTCAGTTGATCTAATGTAGGACTGTCTGAGTTGAGTAAATTGTGTTGAATATGAGTCTTGAAAATTCACTTACTCCTCAGACATACTAGTCACAGCCCAGCTGATGTAGTTTGCCTGTAGATGTTAGACTGAATAAAATAACCCTGTTGGTGTGACAGCATCCATAGAAAGTCATTTGCTTATAGCAAAAACCGAGCATTTGCAGAGAAGGCATTAGGGAATAAAAGTATCTTGACACAGTAATTCTCTCCATCTAAGCCAACAGAGTACATGTAACTTTGTTCATGTTGAGAGTTAAATAAAATTTTACAGGAAATGACTTTTTTTTTTTCACTATTTTTTCTTGGAAATAGCAGACAGAAGTGCCTGCTCTTTGCTGATCACCATCTAATGTGCAATATTTCCTCCTTCTTCTGGCTTCTAGTCTGTCTTAACAGAAAGGAATGCTTGCATTCTGTTTAATGATGTAGTCCATTAACCCTTATTAATATAAAGCAGGAGATCATCCCCTTTGGTTTTCTTACAAGTCTTGGCTCCTGCCAAGATAAGTAGAGAAAAGGCTGGATGCTTAGTCAGGGTATGAATACTGGTGTCCTCAGATATTCTGGGAGGTCCATGACAATGAACATCAGAGGACTCATTTTCATCACTGCACAAAATTAGCTATATAATATCTATGGTTCTCTAATTTCTCACTCGTCACTCTAGAAATGTAATCCCAGGTGTCTCATTCCTATGCAAGCAGATGTGGAGGCTCATAAACTGAATTGCAACCTGAAGGAATGAGTTCTTCTCAGATCTTTTGGTTGCCAGGGAAACTACATTCTCAGTCTGTGTATGTTTACAATAGCCTCTTTTCCAAAGCTGTCTAAATTTCATGTTGTGGCACTTGGGAGCGGACTAAGATAGAGATATAGTAATATATGTCTACTAAATGTTATCACTAATTTCTTAAATAATATTTACAAAATTAGGTCATACATTTTGTCTCAGAATGTGTATGATTTTAACAGATATGTGACAAATCTGAGAAGTATTTAATATACATTTTGATTCTTTTGGCTACTTTTCTGTGCTCCACTTACAGATCAGGCTCCATTAGAGTACAGTTAGGTATGGACTGAATGCCTAAAGAGGTACTTCTCAACAAAAAGGTCTTTCAGTAGAAACTGTATTTTTCTCCTTCAAACATAGTGTATTTTTCCCAATTACTTTGTGGCACAAAAGCAGGATGGGGGCTATTGAGTCATGTTACATCAATGGGAATGGTTTAGATCTTGAGAACTATCTTTAATCAGACAGAATTTGGCAATTTCTTTATAATTGTTCAAAATCATGGTAACATTCCTGTGTACACCTACTCTGGCTAGTATTTAGAGCTTTCTTTCTTGTACTAGTATTCTATTTTTCCCTGGAGGATCATAAAGTTAGATTTCAGACAGCAAGAAAATCCAATTTCCAGGCCAAGTTATCAGACGCATTTTTTGTTTGAATTACTCAATAAAATAATCTTCAAAATCTGAACTCTAAAATGCATATAGATACTGATGCAGTATAAAGGTTGTACTTGTTCTGCATGAAGACCACTTGTGTGACCCGCTGCCTGACTTCTGCACCATTTGTGAGTCGATCCAGTTCTCCAGATTCAGTACAGCAAAAGTGTCTGTCCTGTGCTGGTACATGGGGTGCATGCCGGCTATTTCTAAGTAATTTTCTTCACAGCAGCAGCAGTCTTACCCACATTATTTCCTCATGGGCAATGAAATACTTACATTTTCCTCTTCTGTGAAAGCCTATCATCAGTAACTCCTTTTTTTTTTTTTTTTTTAGTTTTTATAATTTAAAAAAAATCATAATAACTGGGCATTTTATCTCTAAAGGCAGCTTGTAGGAAGCTATCTGAAAGATTCTGGTGTGCAGAGGCTCAAAATGATCAGTAAAATCCAGATAGCAGAGCAGACCCATCAGATTGCTTGTCTCTGAATTATTTCTCAACAAAATGTATTACCAATTATAAAATAAATGAAGTAAACATATTAAGCAGAAGAATATTAGTTTTTAAGTCCCATGGGAACATTAATCCACTTTAAATATGAATCAGAACTGAGGTAGAGTTAAATCCTCTGTGTTTACAACCAGCAGGTGTCAGTGGGAAGTGAAATGGCCATAAGGTGAATTAGTGACAAGAGCTAGGATTTGAAACACTTGAGTTTGAATAGTTTTCACATAGCCCAGAGATAAACTATTATTGAAGTGAAGCTAATTGCTACGGCCATTGCAAAAATGTAACATGTATTCCATGTTTTTAAAATTAATATAAAAAAATAAGTCATATATTAAAAGATTGAAAACTGTAGGGTTCTAAGGGCCTGGATTCTGACTGGAGTTCAAGTTATTCTAGCTTATTGTATAAAATTCTGAGGATATTGGAAAAACCATAATTCTGGTTCTTCCACTGGTAAATTAAATCCAAAATTTTACAATATTATCAGAAGTTACAATAAAATATTATGAAATGAGATTCAAAGCAAAATTTGGCAGTTCAGAGTCTGGATGAAAAGGCAGTATGCGGTGTTTATCCTGTTTTATTATGTTCCCTAGTGTTTAAGGGGAAAAGAAAGAAAGCAAAATTTAATTAGTCTTCAAGAGCTCATTGAGATGGGCAGTATTTGTGTTGCATGAACAGGTATAACTGTGACACAGCTCTGTTAGCAGAGAGGAAGACCTTGAGTGAGTGAATCAGTAGATGTGTGCATCAGGAAATGAATGAGTTATAAATTTACCAGGTGATCTGACTCTGCCATTTGTTCATTTCAGTTTGGAACCTGGAACCCAGTAAACTGCTTTATTAGTAAAAAAAGCATACTTGATGAATAATTATTATAAGATTAATGGCCAGGTCATAATAAAGCTGATTTTTTTTTTTTTTTTTTCCCCTGCTTGGACATACAAAGAATCAGTTTGAAGATTTCTTTGATGTAGTGATCTCAGAATGTGAAATATATGCCCAAGTCAGTGACCTTGGAGGACCATTGTACAAATGCATCTTTTACTAGAATGTTATGCTAATATCTTTACGACATTTGAGAAACTGAAAAAGTCTGTGGAGGAGTTCTGTAGACATCATTGTGGGAAGTATTTAGAAAGTGAAACAGAACCTTGTACATTGGTCGCTTATGCATATTTAAATTTTTATGTTATGTGAATATTGACTTGAATGGGTAAAGAGGCTCACACAGGAGCTGAGAACAGCAGCTGGGAAGCTGTGCAGAAGCTGCTGACAAGCAGAAGTCAGATCTGTGCCGTTAGACTGACTCTGTGGAAGCTATGAAGAATCCTGTGGTCTAAGTGAAGCACAGATGTATTATTGTATGCTTTATCTCATATTTTACGGGAACTAACAAGGTGACTTGAAAGAAGAAAAACACAGTTAGGTGTGTTGATAACAGAACTATTAAACTATTCCTTTTGGCTCTGCTGATGAAGGGACAGGGTATTTACATTTCTGCAATATAAGCTGATGGTGGAAAAGAAATTTTCATGCACCAAATGGTTGATACCGAGCAACGATTCAGTACTTTGAGTAGTTGAACCCACTTCAGTACTACTTTTGTGCCCTGTGCTGCAGCCTGTGTATCCAGATAAGAGACTTAATTTTCTGAATTTTGACTTGAATAACTCCCTGAATATCTGGCCCATTTGAAATAAAAAGCTTAAATTCCAATTTTACATTTATATATCCATCTTTTGAAATTTATTTTCAGAGCTCCTCACTAGTGTCTCCCTACAGCATCCCTCAAAATCGAAAGAGATGAATTCACTATCCTTTGTTGAAAGTAAAGTCTTTTTAAATCACATTCTTGCATTGCTTTCTCCCCATCACCATTTTCAAAGTGGTCATGGTACAGTTATTTGAGGCACGTAAAGCTTCTTACTTTCAAGTCCCGTCCTGTAAAGAACATGATATATTAACAGCTTGAAATCTGGCATAGCTTTCTTCAATTTGTAGGTACATATTTGCTATTCTGTTTTCAATCACCATGTAAGTTTTCTTGGACTGCTTCCTGTCTTCTACATATTGGAATGGAGTGGTGAGAGCTTGAAAAACCAAAGAGGGGGAAATGCCTTTGGGGAATATTGATTTAATACAAAATTTTTTTCTGAGGAATTCACATTTAAAGCACTTGAATGCACCTAATTCCTAGCCAAAATACATGTTTTTTATTTATAGAGGAATTGCACAGACCAGCTGTTGGTTTGTCTCAGCACCTTCTCTTCTGCTTAAATGAAATACCTACTTCCCCTATATGCAGTCTGCTGCTGGCAACATAGATATCAGTACCACACTCAACAGTGAATCTCTTCTTTTGGCTTCTCCTTTAGTTTCTTTCACTGCTTTTGAAATGTCTAGAGGGGTATTTTTGTTGCTTGGGATTTTTTTTTTATGTGAAGCATCATTATTCTAAAGTGGACTCCTTTCAGTAAGAAAATTACTGTATGCTGGTCTATGCCATTTAGGCCTTTTGAGACAATATTTGCTATGGCTTCTATTATTTGGCAAACAAGTCTTATTTTAATTTAGTCAACTAATTAATCATCTTCTCAAGTCATGTTTTATTAGAAACAATCTGAGTTTGTTACTAAGTCGTACCCCAAAGTTAACTAAAATGTCACAGTAACAAGATGAGGTAGCTGGGAAATTCTAGTAAAATCTTGATTCTGTGAACATTTTAGCTTCTGTTAAACTAATGTTTTTATACATTTTACACATCTTTGGCACTCTGATTTTGTTCCAAAGAAATACAATGAAGTATTTATTATTAGTGTTGACACAAACAAAATATTTTAGAGCTCAAAAGAAATTTCTTCTTACATATGTAATTTCCTCTTGGGAGAAGCCTCTGCAGACTGCTGCTGTAGGTTGGATCTCTTGGTTGATAACCTATCAGGTAAGGCTGTGCAATTTCCTCTCTTTGCTATAGTGCTCTAGGGGAGGTGTGAACTGCTTTTGCTACCTGGCTTGCAAGAAAGAACAACAATGCTTTGAATACCAAGGACCTCACACAGTATCTAGCATATGTAAAAGCTTTACATTAACTGTTAATCACAGGCACTATTTTCTTTCTGCTTATGCTGAATCCATCTTGAATCCAACATGACAACTCAGTGTGGTGTTCCTGAAGTGTTGTGCAGAAGGAGACTATTATGTGTTGACTATTTGTTATCGAATTGTCAGTTAATACCTTTCAGCTACAACTTTTGTCTTTCCTGAATTTGGAAAAGCTGTGGTTACAACGAGGATGAAATGCTTTGGCATATTGTAGAAAAAGCATTAACAATTTCATTATGGAGATCAGATGGTCTGCAAATACCCATCTGTATTGCTTTTTAGGCCAGAATATATTATGAAGTAGCCACTGTTATTCTGCTCTTGAAAGACATAATTTACCTTTTTGCATAGATGTGAATTTTGATTTTTATTAATAAACAAAGGGCAATAAATAAAACCTATTTGGCGTTCAGCTATCTACTGACAGTCCTCAAACATATTTAATAAATACCAGCCCCAGGTGTAAAGTAGAGCTACTATGTTCCTTCTGTTATTAATTTCAGACTAGATGCCTCTGACTTACTTTAAATAAAAATTTAAAAAGTCAAGCTTTATTCTGAGAAATTAGCATCTAATATGGAGCATGGAACTCTTCAGAGGAGCATTTTTTGAAACTTCTATTACCGCACCTCCCATTGAGAGCATCATTTTGTGCACTGTGCCCTTGTTCTCTGGCCCAATAATAATTGATTGCTCTCTGCTCAGGAAAAATTCAAAAGAATTTCATAATTCCAGAATGGAATGTTCCACCATTATTTGAATGTTCCCTCAGCTGGATTTTGAGGCTATAGAATTTGCTTGTAGTCTTCAAAAGGAAAACCTTTACTAACATAACAAAAATTTTAACAGTAGTTATTTTCAGATATTTACGAGTATACATATGTTCACACCCTCATATTGGCACATATTAGCAGCACAATTAATTTTTTTTAATTTACCAACAAAATGTAAGATATAGGAAAAAAAGAATAAAATACAATAATATATTTTATTACTCAAGTATCACTGTCTTCATGTTCAGCACATCCTTAATCATTAGCTGTGCAGAAGTGGAAATAAGTCTCCACTTATGTGAATCTAAACCGATTTAGTCACATTCTCATTTTTTTGGTAGGATCCTGATTTTCCTCCGTTTTCTTCTAGATGTTTTAGATAAAAACCAAGTTATCCTTTGTGTACTGAGTCACCTGATCATGACATGTTCTGGTTTTAAAGGCCCATCTCCAAGGAATGCATGCAAATCTGGTTAATTTTCACAGAATTTTTTCTACCTCCTTGAACTGAGTAGGTCATGCCATGAAGCTGAATAAATGGTTATTTTGTGAGTTTTTTTGTTATTTTATCGGGGTGAAGTGAAGTAAATATTGAGTTATATTTTACTGACAAAAGCAAAAAGAACCCCACTAGTGTGCCTGGATGCATACTCTACTGTATGTTAAACTAAGCTTGACTAGGATTTTCTGAGACATCTGATTTCAAATAAGAAATTGGACAGAATATTCTTCTGTGGACAGGCTACAGATATATTTGGGTTTTAGAAAACTGACTTCAGTGGAACGTCGAACTGTGTTTTACTTTTGAGTAAGACAGGAACATGTTGACACACTGGAAATGCACTCTGTCATGCAGAGACTCTTTTTTTTTAGTACTTCCTTCTTTATGGAAATTGCATCACAAGGTCCTGGTTTGAAGAAGGAAAATACAGGAAGACATTGCCTTGTTGTTTGTGTTGCCTCAATACATTGCCTCAATGTATTGTGTTCATAGAGTAAATGTGCTTTTTTAATTTTTTTTGTTTGTTTTTTTTTTCCGTCTTGTATTGATACATTTGACTGAAAGGTGAGTATGGAGACACTGAAATAGTTTTTGTAGTAGTGGAACTCAAAGATGGCATGGAGAGCTCCAAAATTTCACTAGTTCAGAATGGTTTTAAAGCTAGACCTACAATTATGGTCAGAGTTTTTCTGCTTGAGGTGATTTCTTCTGTACAGTTTGTTTGTTTGGTTGATTGATTGTTTTTTTTACCTTAATTTTTTATTTCCTCTTGCATATTGACAAGAATAAATAAATAGAATGCATCCAACTTAGTTAACAATTCTACTGGTCAGCTTCTGGACAAAGAATTCAGCTCTGGTGAGACTGCAGAATGACATTAGAAACAAGAATTCTTCTTGAAATTATTTTAGATTAAGATGGTATTTCAATTATTCACACCGTATTCAATACAGGAAAAAATTAATCTGTACAAAATCATTGTTTCTGTAACTGTATTTTTCTCAAATTCCAAATTCTAAGAAAATTAAATTAACAGTTCTTATGTTCAGGATACTGAATATAGTTTGCACAAAAATACCCACAACAATAGGCTTTTTCCCCCCATGTTTTTGTTTATTTCCTAACCTGCTGCATTAACTAGGTGGATAGGGATTAAGTATCTCAAACAGAGATGGAGCTGGAACTGCTGTCATAAAATGATGGTGGTAGTGTGCTTGTTTCCTGTTATGTCCTGTGGGAATAAAATGGATAAATGAAACTTCTATCTAAAGTTGTTTTCTCTCCCAATGTACATTTTGACAGCCAACATCAGCACTGCTTGGGAAGAGAGGGATTTGGACATAGAGCTGGAGTGGATAGTTTTGGAAGTCAATTTGAATTCAGCCAAATTTTTTTAAAAATCCTTGATACATTTGGGGTCATAAAAATCACGGAGGGTCAGGTGCTAGTAACAAAAGTCTTCGTAGCCTCTAACACAAGCAAATTTACATTGAGGACTAATTATTCCCAGATTTGTCTGCTTAATTCCAATTTCTTCTCAGATGAACAAGAGGGACTTTATGCAAAATGTAAATAGTCCTTGCATGCTATGTCCAAGGTGTTATCTTTTCAAATATGATAGTACTTCTGTACTCACAAGGAACCATTAAAAAATGTCCTCTCCTAAGGTCACCCCTATTCTGTCATCCTATTGTAAGGTCAGATTAGCAGTTTGTGAACTTGAATTAACTGATTTGAGTTGAGATAACCTGATTTGAACTGACTAGCATTTGTACTCCCACCACATATCAGACTTTAACAGATGAAGTAGGATTTTACAAGATGACTTTGCAATGCTGAAATATCTGGAACATAATTTTCAGTTATTAAACTGGAAAAACAAGCCAGCTATGGAAGCATGAGCCTTTCCTTCAGAAACCCCTCTTTGGAAAATTGTGTAAGACATAGGAATTACATTTAAACTTTGAAAATGTGTTTTAGGAAAGAAAAAATTGATTCTGGTCTCAGTGGAAATGCAAACTATGAGCATAGATAGCATGTGTTGTGGCAGAACAACTGGATTTTCAGCCTGAATGCTCGAGAGCTGTCTGTTTACAGTAGCCTAACAAGCTGCCAGTTGTCCTTCTGTTATTTTTTCCTTAAAATCATCCATGCACTTCATTCTTTCTCTTTGCCTTCATATTCTTTTTTTTTTCCTCTCCTTTCTGCCAAGCTTAAAACTTTTAAATGTATCCTAATATTGTATCCTCTTCTCCTTTCCCTTTCTTTCAGTATTTTCTGTCAGCAAACAGTGACATTGTAAATCTTGGATATTGCTACCAGAAATACTTCTTACTTTCTGGTCTAGAAATGAATCTCATGCCTCCTATAAATAGAATAGTTTCCTGAGTTCATCTTTAGTCACTACTGAGACAAGCTTTAGAAATAGACCTCTTTCAGGATGACTAGCTGTCTGATGTGCCATGCTCTTTCTTCTTTAGCTGTGCACCACAGCATGTATTCTCTGCAGATTAATTTCCTAGTGTGAACAGGGTTGTTGTGTGTGAAAATGTAAATGAGCATCATTTTCTATGTACAGTAACAAAAAGGACGTCTCCCACACGGGGCTGCAGTAGTTTTCTGAGAATGAGGAGGGTGTGTGCTTTCTAATTGTAGCTATGACCTGGCTTGATGGATCAGAATTTGAGTGAGAACTGTGGTTTAATAAGTAAAAAAAAAAGTTTGTGGCTTAGGTCTTTTCCTTTACTACTGAAGATTTCTGAAATAGCACTATTAATAAATTAAATGGAAATAGGACGTTGTATTTCTTCTTCTGCTTTGTTATATAACCTTTCTGATGCTGTTTTTCTTTTACAGAATGTTGGTAAAGATTTTCTTTTGATTCTATGTGTAGAAGGGTGTATAAATACACTATTTAATAGATTTAAAATGGAACTGCGTGGTGGTCCCTGCAGTTGGTATTGAGAATACGTAAGACAAGAATATTTTTCCCCTGAATCATTAGCATGATACTTTGGCCAATCGCTTAATTTGTCTCTATTTCTATATTTGGGAATGGAGTTAAAGGAACATATTGACCACATCACCTTGAGTGTTCACCTCAGCCATTAATACCTGGAGCTTACCTATGCAACACATCAAACAAGCCCCAAAGAGTCACAGAATCACACAGAATCACAGAATCAGACGGTTTGGAAAGGACCTCTGAGATCATCAAGTCCAACCCTTGATCCACTACTGCCGCAGTTACTAGACTATGGCATTAAGTGCCACATTCAGTCTCGTCTTAAAAACCTCCAGAGATGGAGAATCCACCACTTCCCTGGGCAGCCCATTCCAATGGCTGATTACTCTCTCTGTAAAGAATTTCTTCCTATTATTTAGACAGTCCTTATTATTTAGACAGATAAATATATAAATATTTTAAAAATAGTATTCTTGTACGTGGAAGAGGGTCATAGGCACTGTAGGGACTATGGACATGTAATTGGAGTACTTCCCCACTTCAGAGTGGTGTAATAAGGCACTCTTTGGACCTAACCACATAACACTGTAGTCTGCTGTTATGCATCTAACTGAAAAAGTTGTTATATTATTAGTTTTATGTATTTGTTTCCATCAATAAAAAGCCAAATATACTTCCAGTATATTCTTAACTATTGGACATCATTGTGTTTTCATGCGAGTCTATGTAAAAATCTTCGTTCTGTTAGCAAAAACCACATTTTGATATTGAAGAGACCATTTTTCCTGGTTTAATATCTTTATTCTCTATTAAAAAAATGCAAAGAGAACATATTTTGACATTCACTTACTATTGCTACAATACTTTTGAAAATTAATTATAATGTTAAAACCTTATAATAATAATGTAATAAAATAATTTAATTTCCCATAAAATAGATCTTTCACTAAACAGTCATTAACTGTACTCTCCTTCCCCATATATTTCCTCTGATTAATATTTATGAATCATTTTATACATAGTGGTGTTCAAATCCAAGATCCTGGAAGGATGGGTAAAAACAGAAGGAGGGAAGGGAATAACTACAATAAAGGCTTTTTGGAATTTGTTTTTGTGAAAACACTGAGGGGACAGTTGACAAATTTAATAGCCTGGCACTGTAGGAAGAACCACTGAAAACCTTCCATAAGAAAAACACTTTCTGATTCTGAGGAAATGCTTTGATGGGAAAATATTGATTTTTTCTGTGCTCATGGGAGATACTGCACAGCCTGCTTGTTTCTCAGTTTTCATGCCATGCTACTCCCTAATGCTGTCAGGGGGCAGGATGGTCCTGCCAAAGCTCTCTGTTTTTATGTGAAGCTATGTACACAGGGATTCAGTTCCTGATTTCTAGGCAGATTTCTCTTCAGCCTGCTCAGTTTCCCAAAGAGATGTCTTTAATGAGTTGGAGGGTCCTGAGCAGCTATTTCCATCATTCAGTCACCCCATATAAATCATTTGTGTCCCATTATATCTAGTCTCACTATGAAACTAGTAATTAGCTGAATTTTGTATCACTGATGTGTTTGTATAACTCTTTCTAGAGTTCTACGATATGAAAAATATATGTACTGAGACTCAAAAACTCAGAGATGATTAATGTCTCTTTTTCTCACCAGTTTGTCCAGGAGGAATATATCTGCCCCATAAGTGCCCTGACAAGCTAACTGATAATAGAGGCCCATTACCAGAGAGTTAGTGCTTCAAAAATGTTTCTGCATATCACTAGTATTTTGTCATGCAGCCTTATGTTAGCAGGGGATTCATGAGTCAATATCATGATCATATTGATTAAGGGTACTCTGGAGTGTAGGAAATGAAGCTGTATATATTCACATTAAGTAGAATTCCAGCAAATATTCCTCAAGTTAGAGACTGCAATCTGGGCAGCAGTTCCAGAGGAATGTATACTTTCTGATGAATCAGACTTCAGATCTAAGAAACAAAGAATCCCTCTTGTCAGCTCATAGCTAAATGAAGCACAAAAAAACCCTTTGGAAATGAAAATGAAAGGTAGCTAATGATGTGCATTCTTTCTGGACTATTTCCTGCCCTTTTTTTTCAAATTAAGGGAGTTAGTTTTTCTATTCTCTGTTTTAGAGGACAAAACACCTTCATGGTTTTCTTTTGCATCTTTTCTGATATGACAGCAATTTCTAGAAAATTGTCAAATAACAGGATGCTCTCTCCTGGGAAAATGATGAGAAGCACAGTCCTGCTTTTGGTGCAGCTAGGATTGGTGTCTCTCGTGCTTCAATGTGTAGCTGCAAGAAGAGCCTGACTGTGTCCTCTCCTGGACTTCCCAGGGTAGTGGAAGAAAGCAGATAGCTGAGAAAGTCTCCTTGGTCTTTCTTGTCCAGATTGATGTAAGTGTCTCCCCATGGGTTCTGTGCTCCATTTGCCTACATAGCTGGGCATTCATGGTGCACTTCTGAGCGGGTTGGTCATGTCCTTGTTGTCATGGGGAGACCCAGTAGGGACCTAGGCCAATGACTCTGGCTGCCCCTGTGCTGTGGTGTTGGGGGTTAAGGTGTTCATCTCTATGGGGCTTCTGTGTTGATCCTGAGCCCTTCATCCTCCCTGATGCTCCACAGCATGCTCACCTTCTCCTGCGGCCCCTGGTGAGCAAGCTTCTCAAACAACCCACACCTCCTGCAAACAAGGATACTGTCTCCTTCTGCTCCCACCTTGAGGGACACCCCAGGCACTCAGTATCCACATCATACCTCAGAAACCTGGCTTGGTCTACCTGGTTTGCTGAAGAGGTCTCACATGTGGCTTTCCTCTCCATTAGGGTTGTTACAGTGTTTTGGGATCATGCTTTCCTCTATGCTGCCAGGCCCAGGCAGCTGATCAGCTTCAGAGCAGACCTCAACCAAAGCCTTGGGGCATTTTGCCTTCTACATATCCCTTGTCACTAGGTTGCCTGCCTCATGAAGCAGCAGGCCCAGCTGGACCTTGACTTTCTTTTGGGTGCCAATGTTGCTCGAAAGACAGAAAAAATATTTCTTCTTGTTCCTATGATCCAGCCTGTCATTGTCGTTCCATATGGCATGTCATCCTTCCAGCATATCTATCTCCTGCCACTTAATTCTCATCCACATAATTTGTAATAACACATTTGATCCAACCATCCAGATAATTTATAAAGGTTAAGTAGTAGGAGTACCAGTATATGTTCCTTGGGAGCTCCATCCCCAGTGTCTGCGAGTTTGACTTTGAGCCATTCATCACCATCCTTTGAGCTCTGTACCTTACTTAGACTGTTTTCAACCCATCTCATGGTTCATCTGTCCAGTCCTGGTTGTTCACAAGGATGTTTTGTGAGAAGCTGTCAAAAGCCTCGCCAAAATCAAGGTAGGTGACATTCATGGCTTGCCCCTCATCCACTCATCAAGTTGTTTCATCATAGAATGCAGTCAGATTGATCAAGCACAGTTTACCCTTGGTGAATCCATGTTGGCTTTTTGTCAGTTTGCTCTTCTCCAGCAGATCTTCTGCATTCCTTCTGCCTCAGTATCTTAATGTTTATCCAGGGCGCTTTCTTATGCCTGATCCTTTATGCACTTAGTGAAAAAGACTCTCCTTGTGAGAAGGTTGTCTCAAAAAATCTCCCAACACTTCAGAGCTCTTTAGCTGCCCAAGACAAAAGCCCATGAGATCCCTTTTCACTTTTTCCTAAGCAAGAAGGTGTTTGCTCTTCTGAAGTCTCGGTCTTGGGCAGCCCATTCCAATGGCTGATTACTCTCTCTGTCCCTTAGTATTGAAACCCCTTATATCACACCCCTTAGTATTGAAACTCTACATACAGCCTTACAGTCACTGGGGTTTCTGCTGCTGTGTTGCTTTCTCAGCACATATCATAAAGTTGCTGGGAGAAGCAAGTCCTGTAGTCCTGAGGACCGTTGGAGGTATCTGGAGAAGGTTTAACCCACTTCTTCTGCCTGATCCACTGGTCTGTAGCAAAGATCTACTACAAGATCTCTGTCATTAGTGGTTTTACTGATTTTGGCTCAAAGGCACTCTACAAATCATGCAATGTGCACTCAAACTGCTTTTCTACAGAGCCTCATCCTCTTCTGGCTTTTCTGTCTTTACTGAGGGCCTGTACCTGGTCTCTGCAGAACTCATGACACATGAACTTTCCTGCTGAGCTCCTGTAATTCAATTGTCATTGTAATGATGTAACTGCTCTATTTTTTCTGTCTTGTTCTCCAGTCAGCAGAGGTCAGTGCACAAGCACTTGAGATGACATGCCATCTTCGCCTGTTCCTGGGAGGAGTGTGGGAGCCCACCGCATGGCTCAGCTCCATGCATGCCTTCATCTTGTCCTCTCTGACCCCACTTATCTGCAGGCTTCAGACAGCACTCCTCATTAAACTGAGTTTTATCCTGCCCTTGTTAGCCAGCCCACCAACAATGTGACACAAGCTATGAAGGCACGTGCTGATCAGGTGACATGCATGCCCCTGCCTGCACCCTCGCACTGCACTGACAAGATTGAGGAGAATGCAGTCTTGGTTTTGTTCCTCTTTCCTTTAGTTTTTGGGGCTCTGTTGTCCTATTTTTTTTTCCTGGATCATGTTTTGCAATATCACTGGTGCCCACATCGAAGAAGAGGGTGGAAGCCTGTGGGCTGGATCAGCTGTGTCAGTCTCTCCATGATGTGCTGGCTTTGGCTCCAGGTGAGCAGCAAACTTTGTGTGGCTCGGTGTCAGGTCAGCAGATGAGTGTCACGGTGTCCTGTAGAAGGGAAGTGTCATGGTCCTAATGTCCTTTCCTTCTCGATGAGGACTTTGCCCTGTTGAGCAGGAGCGGCTGGCCTGGTTCTCTCTTCCAGGAACCCTTGTTCTTCCCATCTTTTGCTGGGACTCCCTGCCTCTTTTTCATTTGAATTTTTCCAGGTGAGGTGTGAGCTGTTGCACATCAAAGGCAGTTGTCTCTAATCAGGTTCTTTTAGATGTTTCACATGAAGGGTTTAATGTTTAATATAAAATTTACTAATGTGATGTGTTTGGCATTACATGGAATTTTTATTTAAGTCATACAGCAATGCACTGTATAATATAGCAATTGCAATATATAGTTTCATCACGATACAATGTGATTCCTATTACCAGTCTCTATGTCCTGACACTGGGTGTCTCCAGTCACTGGGAAGGAGTATGTGGGTTGAAGCCAGCCCACGCTTGTTTTTTTCAAAGATTGTTTTATTAGTTGTCCAGTTTTATACTTTATGTTGGGCTTTCCCCTCCACACACCAGGTTGGTCACACAACAGGAAGATATTGTCTCCACTAATTATCTCAGGGAAGGCTGTTTATAGAAACTGATGACTCATTGAAGCAGCCAAATATCCAAACCAAAGGATACTCTCCAGTTCCCCCTTGTTTGAGATAAGCTTATCTTGCTTTATAATTGATGGTCATTCTTGACATTCTTCCTTTTTGCCCATAAACAAGATTTTGAGCCCATCACATGGGAAAAGTAATAACTGCTAGGTAGTAGTGCAAGTATTTCAGTGTGTTACATGTATTTAACTTCTACTCAGTCCCACCCACCAAAAAAAAAAAATGTTTTCTGTTACCTTATTATAGATATTGCAGATTTATGATAAATGGCAGTGAAGGACACATTCTACTTTTCTCTTTCCATGACCCTTTTTCTTCTTTATGTGTCCTGGACATTTTTTTTTCCATTTTATTTTTGGATTATGTGCGCAATATTCAGTGGGTACTTTTTACTGTCACAGCAGTTATAGTCAGTGGAGTAGTGGGTACTTCATGAATTATAGAAGACTGCTAGATCCAAGAATCTTAGATGAATAACAATATTATTCGGTGAAATTCAAGTCAGAAATGTATTCTAATAAATAAACTTAATTAAGTCTTCTTGTATGTGCCAAGAATGTGAAATATCAGCGAAATATCAACTAAGATAGCGTAATGTTAAGAAATCAGTCTACCACAAAGTATACAAAAATGAAGGTACACTTACCAGAGGAAAGATATTTTGCAGCTGTTATTTTGTACATTACACTTGGCAGTGATGAGACTGCAGTTAAAATGACTGTAATTAGTATAGTCTCATAATTGTTATTCATCTGTCTCTCAACCTGAGATGAGGCTGTTCACTTTTTTAGAAGTATATAGGACTCAAGGCTTGAGTGCAAGACATATTCTCACACATATTCTCACGTACTAATAGCTCTTTTGAGAAATACATCACAGAACTCACTGAGTTTTGGATTGTTTGTGTTTGTTTTTGTCAAATCCTATCCATGCAAAATTAGGAACTGGATGTAGGTTACTACTGTGATTTTTAGCTACACAATTTGTGAAGGATTAAAAAAGTGTGAAAGCTGTAGTGTGCTGTTGGTTGTGTAGGAGCATGAGAAGGGGGCAATGTTTCAATGAATCTGTGGCTTGAATGCTGAGACATAATAGGTGTGGTATTAGTGATTTCTGAGGTAAATTTCTAATAATAATATACTAACATGAAAAGACACAGACTTACTAAGTGATTTCTTTCCCATTGGTTATTTGTAAGAAAATCTGTAATGAACGCTGGAGATTTTGTGTGTTCCTTTTATTTATTAGTCTCTGCAGACTTAGTTATCATGTTGCAAATGTCTTGAAAGAAGCAGAAGAGAATAAAAAAATAAAAAGAAAGATACAGGGAAATCAAAAATTCTCAAAATCATATGTATAAAAAGGTCTCTATATGACAGTTACTAGGGAAAGAGGTGATCTGAAATGAATGAATGAAAGCTTTTCTGGATTCAGTTAGTGCTGGTTTGACCCCATGTGCTTTCATGAATTTTGGATGGTTTCTATGGAAAGAGTTACCTTAAGGCTGTTTCACTCACCAAAGTGACAGCGTGGTATGTAAAATGACCTCCTGCCCATGGCTGGTAGCAGGAACAACAGCACTTTGAAATTATGCCCCTGGGGAAGTTATAATGGTTTCTCAGAGGATTTGTAGAAGCAACTTGTACTCAGCTTCTTGGCCTGACCATCCTCAGGTGGTATCACCCACTCCATCTTAAACGGGATTGCTGGAAGCCTACACATATGTAATTTACTTAGTTTTCATTCTACTAC
The DNA here is from genome assembly GCA_013399855.1 of Oxyruncus cristatus. Lineage (NCBI taxonomy): Eukaryota > Metazoa > Chordata > Aves > Passeriformes > Cotingidae > Oxyruncus > Oxyruncus cristatus. Next base: position 309,013 of record VXAY01003232.1, on the reverse strand, counting down.
CCAATCCATCTGGGAGCATTTTGCGGAAGGCTATACTGGGTGAATTTTTGCATGTTATATCCTGTTTTCGTATAGCTGAGAAATGACTCATACCTCTCAAATGCACCAGCTGTTAGCTGGCTGTAAAAAAGCTTAAATGTATCTTGCTATATTGGAATATTAACGTGCAAATTCATGACTGCAATTGCCAACACAGTGCTGTGCAATAATAGTAGAACAGACAGCTTGCTCCAAAATGCCATCTTATGACTTCCACCATACAGCTGCCTTCTATATGCCATTCTTGGGCATCTCTAAAGTTGGTCAAATACTGCATCTGAATTCCCCAATGTGAGCATTTCTCTGACTGTCTGCAGTAACCCCAATTTCCTGGTGGAGGTCTCTAACTCTTAGTGCATTTTCGTTGTCATTATCATTATCATACAACAATTGGTACACTCTAGATGAAGCTATGCACGTGCTTTTGAAGCATAAATCTTTGCTAAACAATCTGACTGCATGCACATTTTAATATTACCAGTAATTTTTGCATTGTTTTCTTGTGAGTCAAGTCACCTGTAGAGGGTTGACTCTGGCCAAATGCCAGATACCCGCTAAAGCAGCTCTCTCACTCTTCCTCTGCAGCTGGACAGAGGAGAGAGAAAAAAAACAGCTAAGGATTTATGAGTAGAGATAAGAGCTGGGAGAGGTCACTTTCTGACTACCTTCATGGGCAAAACAGACTCAAAGTGGGGGATATTACTTAAATTTATTACTAATAGGATAAGAGCCAAAGAGTGAGAAATGAAATAGTCTTAAAAAACACTTCTGCCCACCCCTCCTTTCCTCTTCTCCCTCCTCCCCCGCAGTGGTGCAGGGTGACTGGGAATGGGGGTTATGGTCAGTTGCTGTTTTCTGCTGCTGCTCAGAGAGAGGAGTCCTTCCCCTGCTCCTGTGTGGTCCCTCCTACAGGAGACAGTCCTTGATGGACCTCTCCACTGAGAGTCCATCCCTCGGGCAGCTGTTCTTCCCAATCTGCTGTCCCGTGGGTCACTCCTCTATGAGGTGCAATCCTTCACAAATGAGCTGTACCAGCGTGGGACCCCCACAGGGGCTGAGTCCTCCCCAGGAAAAATCTGCTCCAGTGTGGGCTTCCCTCTCCACAGCCTGCAGGTCNTCCACAGCCTGCAGGTCTCCGGCAGGACCCTGCTTCATCTTGGGCCTCCCACAGGGTCACAGCATCCACCTGCTCCAGCATGGGCTCCTCCGTGGGCTGCAGAGGTGTCTCTGCACCCCGATGGTCCTCATGGGCTGCAGGGGCACAGCTGCTCCACCATGGTCTGCACCGTGGGCTGTAGGGCCTCAGCTCCGGTGCCTGGAGAACCTCCTGCCCCTCCTTCTGCACTGACCTTGGTGTCTACATAGTTGTTCCCATGTTCTCACTCCGCTCTTCCCTGGCTGGAATTCCTTCTGTGCAACAACCTCCTGTTCTTCAATATGTTATCACAGAGGCATTACTATCACTACTAATTGGCGTGGCCTTGGCCAGTGCAGGAAATCCGTCCTGGAGCAGCCTGGCATTGGCTCCACAGGACAGGGGAAGCTTTTAGCAGCTTCTAACAGAAGCCAGCGATGTAGCCCCCTCTGCTACCAAAACCCAGCCACAGAAACCCACTACATCACCTTGGTAGAGGATTGCATTCCATGAGCATGTAAGTACATATGTTTTTGTTGAAGTTTCTGCAGTGAGAATAATTTGACTAATGTTTTCCCAAATCACATCTCAGAAGTTTCTCCATTTTTGTAGTTAGTAGTTAAAACATTGAAAAAAGTATGATAAAATCACCCTTTTAGTTGGCTGATTACTTAAATGTTGTATGGAATATTTATTTTGAATGTTCATTTTTAAACTGTGGTACTGTGTCTGTTTTATAGGGAGGAATAAAATTCTTTACAGTTTTGCAAGTGTGTCTTCAACAGCATTAGTGAAATGGATAATGGAAAGGAAGGTACTGCTGTCTTTTTTACATCCGTGCAATTTTATTCTTGGTAAGGAAAACAGCTACAGATGTACAAGAAAAAGGACCTCCTAAAAGAAACACAGGAAAAAAGTACAGAGGTTGATTTTTTGATTCCTGATTACTTGCAAATTCGAATCTGGTTTTGAAAAGTGTAGCTGTATATATGCTAACTCAGCTATTTCTCTCGTGCAGAATGACCATTTGTAGTATTGTTATTTTATAGATAAAATAGCTGTGAACAAAATGTGATGGCTGGTTTCTTTGGAAAAAGGAAGTTTTGAGCTACCTGTATTTATAACAAAAACCTAAATATGAAACTAGACACTGACATTAGTGTCTTTAAGGGTTTTATTTTATTTTTTTTCTTTCTCTTTCTTTCTTCCCCTCCCCCCAATATTTGGTAGTTGTATTATCTTAAAATTATTATTAAGCTATTACTATATTTTTTAATATTCTCTGAATGTCTGTAATATTTTCCTAAAAAATAATACTACTTTCGGCATGAATGAGTCCAACGGTTTTTGGAGTACTCTGAACACTATATTGCATTGAGTCTGGTGAAACTTGACTATATTAGTGTTTACATAAGCTTAATTTTTTTTTTTCTTTCTTTTTAAAAATCTTTGTAATGCTATATCAGGTGACTTAGGATTTTAGTTGAATGAATCATAAATTTTGTTATTTTAAGTATGATCATTTAAATATGTTTTTGGTGAAGACAGTAAATACTGAAACCCTGACTTATAACACTTAGTCTCATTTTTATGACACTAATTTTTAAAAATCCATCATGAGTTGTTAATTTGCTTTTGCAGATTCATTTTGAAGAACTATTTTCAAGCCAGAATCCCTGTCTGCACTAGGTAGACATAGGAGTAATTTGGCTCAGGGTGTGTTCATGAAAATAAATGTAAAAGGCTACACAAGGTCTTTTTCAACCTTGGAATAAGTTAAATATCCCTTAGTTGATCATAAACCATAAACTTGTGTAGCTTTGGTGATATATTTTCTGTCAATGAGTCAGACTCCTCAGTAATGAAATAATTATCTTGATCAATAAAATAAATTAGTAATAAAAGAGGAAGATTCTGGGTAAGACAGTGAATTGGGTGTCAGTATTTTAGTTGTTTGATTTTCTTTTTACACAAAACCTGAAAAAACTAAAAATAGAAATGCCAAGATTAGCTTCTGTTGAACAAATTTTATTTCTAATCCTAAATAAATAGTCATGGCCAGTCAAACCATAAATCTTGCACTCAAAAAACCTCCTGGAGTTTGATAGGACTTAATATGGTGATTCTGAAATTCTGCAGCCAGCACTGACAGCCTTCATGAGCCCCTTCCAAACATGCAGATAAAGTGCTGTGGTGTATCAGGTAGATATGTCAGAGGTAAGAAGCCTATGTTAATAGAATCCCATGGCATGGTGTAGGGTTTTTTTGATGCTCAATATGTGATCATTAGAATTAAGGAACCTGGGAAAAAAAGAAATCTCTTGGGTAATTTGTGCCCATGGTAGCACCAGCACATGAAGAAGGTAGAACTGCCTTCTCAGTCTACAGCAAGCTTGTCCACCAGTTGCAAGGTTGACATAACTGTATTTAAAGCTGATTTTGTGGAAAAAGTACAGTTTAGTGGTGGTAGCATATTTTAAGTTATTTGACCATTTACTCAGGAAATTAAACACACAGGAAGGATCAGAGGCACAGTATCACCTTATCAGAGAGAATAAAGAATAAAGAATATTCAGGTGACTCCTCCTACAGCCAGCCAAGGAGAGCAAGAGTTGTGAAACCCACTAAGATGACACAAGGACAGAAACGCGTTCTCTAGAGAACCATTTGAACTGCCAGCTTACAGATGAATAGGATTTGCAATGGGATGCAGGAAAAAGAGCAATTTACAATGGATCAGTCATAATTTCAGGGATTTTATGGAAGGGGATTTAGGTGATATGTGCAGAGTATTATGGGATTCTCAGGGAAAAGACAAAAAGCTTGGAAAAGGAGGAATCCCACTATGTTGGGAAAGAACTGGCATGGGAAAATAGAGGAACAAGGACCAAGTGTGTCTGGTCATGTTTAAACAGCTTGCTGCTCTGTAAACTTGTGTGACACAGCTCTTCTGCTTGAACTGCAGCTTGTTCTGTGTTCTCTTTTCTCTGTGTCTAATCTAATCCTTTCTAGTGTATTCAGAAATATGAATAATGAATACATTTTCCAAACCTTCATAGTGTTGCTTGAGGAATATGTTATAAACTGGTATTAAATACAAAGTCTGGAATATAGATTTGCCACATTTAACCATTTTTAACAGTATAAGAAGTAAATTAGTCGCCTAAGTGTAGTGTTCCAGAGTGACAGTTTCAGGTCCTAAAAATCTGTTTTGAACAAAACTGCCCATTCATAATTACTTAAAGCTTTCTTGTTATATAGAAAAGTTGATGTTAGCAAAAAGAGAAAGCTAAGAGCAGGTGGAAGCATTTCTCTGTCTTATTAGGCATGAGTAATGTATGAGACAGCTGAAGTAAATATTTTGATGGGTTTTCCTTTTGTTCAGTGACTGTGTCTTGTCACTTTTGACATTAACGTAAGTCTACTATACAAAAAGAGAGGGCAGCAGCATGGACTTCTTTTGTACCTTTGCAAAGGTACATGTGAGGAACCCCTCACTTCAGGCTGAGTTGAAGAGACATTAATTAGCATTAATGCATCTTTATAGGGCTATATTTATAAAGTAAAACAACAGGTACTTGATAAAATGACGAAAGCTGAGGACTGGAAACCCAGAGTATATGCACTAAGGTGACTTTAGACTAACTCTAGTCTGGTCCCAAGGCACGGAATGTACATTAGAAATTGGACTCCATTTCTGGTTTAGCCCCATCAGAAAGAAATGCATCACTCCACATTGTGAATCAAAGCATAGAAAGTGGGAACAGTCAAAAGATTTGTTTCAACTACTTGTCTGCGTAGTTTGTTAGGGAACTATTGTGGAGCTATAGTGTTTCAGTTGTATGAGGGACTGTACCGGGGTGGAAGGCTGTGCAAGAACATAGCTAGGAAACCTTAAACGTCTTTAGAAACAATTAATTACAGGTCACATTATTTGAGGGACATCCCAGAGCCATGGTTACACTCAGCAGACATGATAGATGTTATTAGAATGTGTTAAAACTGAGTTTAGTGAATGATTATGGCTTTAATGTTGTTTTATATTATGATTATGCTGCACAGTATATCTTTGAAGATTTCCCCTACTTCCGTCCTTTTTTTTTTTTTTATTTATGCAAATAGAGTATTTTGACCTTTATTTCTTTTTCCTTTGTGTTGAGGTGTTTCCCCCAATGCCTCACTTCAAAAGCCTCATGGTGATGCTGGTTGCATTCCTTTCAGTGTCATAACTTTTATATGGAACATGCAAGACAGAAGCACATTTCTCAGCTATATCCAGTCTTGACAAAATGACTTAAATATCGAAATGACAAAATTTAATCTCAAAATGGACTAATTAAACATGTTAGCAATCACAGGAGGTTTGAATGGCTAGTAGAAGAGTTTTATGGTTGGTTCCAGTAGTTTCTCTGGGATAATTATTTGTCTGATCAACAGAATGGATCCATGGGTGGAAAGTAAATGTCAAGTGTTGTTCAACTGTCTCCATATATTTCCACAGTCAAAGTATGCTTTATTTAAAAAAAAAAATCTTTGGTTCTATCACAACAAGCAGCCAGATGGTGGTTGGTCCATGTTAACTTGAGAGGGGAGCAGCAGAAGTCAGCTTTCAATGTCTGAAATCTTTTCTGAGAAAAAGAAAGGAAGGAAGAAAGAAAGAAAGGAAGGAAGAAAGAAAGGAAGAAAGGAAGAAAGGAAGAAAGGAAGAAAAAGAGGCATGAAGGAAGAAAGAAAGGAAGAAAGAAAGGAAGAAGGAAAGAAAGGAAGGAAGAAAGGAAGAAAGAAAGAAAAAGAGGCATGAAGGAAGAAAGAAAGAAAGGAAGAAAGAAAGGAAGAAGGAAAGAAAGGAAGGAAGAAAGGAAGAAAGAAAGAAAAAGAGGCATGAAGGAAGAAAGAAAGAAAGGAAGAAAGAAAGGAAGAAGGAAAGAAAGGAAGGAAGAAAGGAAGAAAGAAAGAAAAAGAGGCATGAAGGAAGAAAGAAAGAAAGGAAGAAAGAAAGGAAGAAGGAAAGAAAGGAAGGAAGAAAGGAAGAAAGAAAGAAAAAGAGGCATGAAGGAAGAAAGAAAGAAAGGAAGAAAGAAAGGAAGAAGGAAAGAAAGGAAGGAAGAAAGGAAGAAAGAAAGAAAAAGAGGCATGAAGGAAGAAAGAAAGAAAGGAAGAAAGAAAGGAAGAAGGAAAGAAAGGAAGGAAGAAAGGAAGAAAGAAAGAAAAAGAGGCATGAAGGAAGAAAGAAAGAAAGGAAGAAAGAAAGGAAGAAGGAAAGAAAGGAAGGAAGAAAGGAAGAAAGAAAGAAAAAGAGGCATGAAGGAAGAAAGAAAGAAAGGAAGAAAGAAAGGAAGAAGGAAAGAAAGGAAGGAAGAAAGGAAGAAAGAAAGAAAAAGAGGCATGAAGGAAGAAAGAAAGAAAGGAAGAAAGAAAGGAAGAAGGAAAGAAAGGAAGGAAGAAAGGAAGAAAGAAAGGAAGGAAGGAAGAAAGGAAGGAAGGAAGAAAGGAAGGAAGAAAGAACTGGCTATTATTTTAAAATAGGCTTTCACAGTGATGTTAATGCTTGTTTTGCTGGAAATAGCATATAAAAAAAAATAAAGGGGAAGATGTGTGGATTATGGGAACCATGGCATGCAAACTAAATTTTGTCATTGTTCCTGCCAGATTTTCTAAGGAAATGTATAGAAGAGTGCAAAAAATAGATTTTTTGATTACAGTTTCAAACAAATGTTTAGAAAAAGATAGAAGCTCACTAAGGACATATTCCTAAAAGTCATAATTTTGTATTTGGGAAAAGGAAACAGTTATGCACTTCTTTTTGTTCTCTCACTATTGATACATTTCTCTTGGACAGTGAGAGATATTGCTTTCTCTTTCCTGAATGACTTCTGGGTTTCCACTATGTATTGGTTGTACATTGCTTTACAGACATGGTTGCCTTTCTTGGGGAGCTTCGTCACAGTTATTGAACCTGAACTGGGAGATTGTATGGACTTTTACAGTTTAGTAACAATCAGAGCTGAAATTGGTATAGGACAAGCGCTCTCTGATGTAGAGTGTATGATCTGTTGATCTACTACTGGTGCTGAATCTCTCATTCATAGTAGTTTTTGTACTCTGTATCGCTCGTTGATACAGGGATCTTTACCCTGTGTGTGTTTGTGAGAAACTGTTTTCCAGTCTTAAGCTTTTCCTTGCTTTGTCGATAGTTCCACGTTTACACTGTACATGTCATAATTGTTAAGAAAATTTCATGAATGAGGTGCACAAATGTGCTTTTTTTTTTTTTTCTTTTTAGGGAAGGAGTGAGATAGAACCCATCAGTTTGGGTTCTATATCTTTTTTTTTTTTTTGCAGAGGTATATTTAAGTAACAAATTTGTCTTGTTACTTAGTGCAATATAGCAATAGCCTGGAATTATCTCCATGGCTGATACGTTTTAGCTATTAAAACTAGAACAGTGAGGTTAAAACCATTTTTTTTCGAGACTTTGCAACATTTGTACCAGCTAATATTTTCTTAGCTTGACTTACTGGTGTTCCCAGTGTGCACATCTTCCACAAATGGAACCAGGCATCCCACTCCAACTCAGTTTGAAAGGAGAATAAAGTGACCTACTCATGACAGCAGTATCCCTGGAAAAATGAAGCAAGCAGACATGGCTCCTTGGCTGGTACAACCTTGCAATTTCATGTCTTTTCAAGAGTTTATTGCAGTATGTCAGCTCTAGGTTTGGACCTTAATAAAGTACAGAAACAGATATTCTCTCTACAGCTACTGTCATTTCATCCTTGAAATTGCAGCAAATGTCCTGACTTTCATGTCCTTACTGATGGGATTGTATGTTAAGAAATCTACTGAAGTTTCATAAAATGAGCACCCTGCTTTTTTCAATTGCCCAGAAGAGTAATTTCTGTAGGCTTTTTCATCTTTCTTTCTAAATGCAGAAAGGTCACTGAAATTAACCATTTTGATGTGAAATGCTGCTTTTTAATCTATCAACATCTATGTAAGGCTGAATGTCACTTTTCATATTTCATAAGGCACAATCACAGCTGTAATATCTCATGCAGTAACATTACTTTGCCTACTTTTTACAAAAAGGATCAGAATATTTTGGAAGGTGTTTAGTGTTGGTTTCTTGGTGTGTTTTTTTTTTTTTTTTTTTTTTTTTTTTTTTTTTTTAAGATGATATGATGTGAAATACTCTTGAATGTTTTTCATGGAGAGGTTTAGGAACTCATTATCCTTAGGAAATCACGCCTCACGTAGGTCATGCATGTGTATTGCTTTGGGTTTGGTGACCTACTGGGAAGCAGTGAATAAAAATTTCAACTTGCTGTTGCATGAATGATTAATCCACTTGAAATGGATGGGAGCCTTCTTCACAAGGCAGGAAAGAGTAAAGGCAAGATGGCAGGCAAAAAACTAGAGACAATACTCCCATCCTCTTAATTCAGAGGGCTAGACCTGCACTTACTCTATGAAGTGTTGAAGAGGTAGTAGATGGAAGAGTTAGGAGAAATAGATGATGATGCAGGAAGCTACTGAAGAACTTTGCCGAAGAGCTGCACTATTTTCATGCCCTAATTATGCAGCTGGAAGTTACGTCCAGAGACATTTGCTGACTTCAGAAAACTCACTGTGTCTGTGGATGTTCCTTTTATGATGCTGGAAGGTAACTTTAAGGCTGTATTCTAAATGGGATTTAGGGTGCTTTTTCACAGGACAGGTAAAGACTTTCTGTTTTCTGTGTTGAATGAAGTTTGTGACTTTTTGTATGTGACTTTTAGGAAGGTGATTTTTTTTGTGGGTAGGGGGAGGCCTGTTGTGTTTTGTGAGTCAAAGCTCTAAAGTAAACCTGCAGATGGTATGTGAAAGGACTGTCTAATACATAAATAGTGAAAGGATACCTGCTCCATCTGAGATTTTCATTTCCCACGAATTTCACAGCTATATAGAAAAATATAATGTATATGAATAATCATATATCACTGTGTATCCAGAAGGATTCACCTGAAAAAACTTTTCCCCCCTATTTTCCCAATATTTTGTCTAATTTCTAACAATTCTAGTAATCTACAAAACTCAAAAGCTTTGCCCATGTATCTGACTGAAAATTACTTCATTTGGTATACTTGATGTCAATCAAGGTTTTGAGAGGGAGAGATTTCTGTTAAATTCTTCAGTCTTTGAGATAAATTCACATCTTTCTACTTGTTAGATAAGTTTCCTTATATAGTATTTGCTCTTTTGTTACCTTCCACCAACGTCTCTAAAACAAACTCACCCCCCACCAAAGAAAAAAAAAAGAAAAAGAAAAGGGTAGATAACTGATTTGCAAACGCAGTTGCAAGTCATCCTAGTTTTCCTTCTCATGCACATACATGCAGAAACTTGCAGATAATGAAAGGGTATTTCTTAAAGGTGCATAGTCATTCTCCATTTTGGTTCCTCCACTGACACGCAAATGATTTATCATTCTACCAGACCTGATTTTGAATCTTTTTTTTGTTTTCATCTGACTAACAGCCTTGCAGTAACATAAATATTGCAAGACTGCTTCATAACTATCAAGTTTTGAATGAACAGATTTTGACAAGAACTCTTTAACTGCCCAGAACCAAATTGTAGACTGGTAATCTTTACTCAGACTTTATTCTAATGGTTCACAAGGAAGTTTGCACATGAAAACCTTTGCCTCTCTGCATAAACTGAACTGGAGGGCTGTCTTTAATATAAACTGGGCAAAGTGTCCTAGTATTCCAATGTGGTAGAATACCAGATTAGAAGGTTAGTTCTTTGGTTACATGGATTATTCTGCCTAAGGCACACATAGAAAAAGTAATTTCTGTTTCCAGGTTCTTTCCTTTCCCATGTTCTTCTGTTTTTCTCTGCTCTACACTGGAGACAATATCCTTTCAGTACTTTGATTTTCTTGTCTTGAAAGTTTACCTACACATTCTCAGTCTCATTTCTGTGAAATAAACCAATTTTAAGTAAAAAAAAAAATCATAACAGAACCTTCTGTCAAGAGAGCGGTGAAACTGATATGATGGAGTGGCAACAACCAGAGTGTTGTAAAGAGATAACCAGAGTGATAATAGTTACATACTGATCTGCTTTGACCACAGTGCAGGTAACCGTGCTCTTGGGCAGGATTATCCATTTAGTTTAAAGTAGCTGGAAGGTAACTTTCCAGAGATACTTCAGCAGCATTACTCCTGCTGTGAGGCCCTTTGCTCCCCTATGGCGTCATCTGCTTCCTAAATGTCAATGCAGTGTTTGACTGCTGCCTGTACTTTGATTCTGTACAGCATTACTCCATAAAAGCTAAAGGTTACTGTTCTGCTGGTAGAAAGTGTGTGAATGATTTGCAAGAGCAAAGCTAAAATCATAAAAGGAAGGAACTCAATAGATCAGGGCATGACCCAAGACATGATGGTACAAAATTAACCAAAAAAGCAGTTGCAGCCCCTGCTCCCCCTCTCCAGCAACTCAAAGGTTAGGAAAAATAGAGGAAACATCAAAGAAACCATTTATTTCACAAGACAGATGGCATCTTAAATGTTTTGAAGATACAATTAAGCATTCTTATGGCAGGATATCACTTTCTTCAACTTTTCCAAGTCTAACAGTTAAATTACTAGTACTGAATATTAGTTTTGTGTAGATAAAAAAAGATTTTGTAGAGGGTGTGAGGGTTTGTTTATTACACTAAATTCTTTAGATTATTGCACAGGAAATGCAAGTCCTTTGTATCTGGTCTACTAGCTATTTCTAGAAATGAACAGCAAACTTCAATGCAGAAATTTGCTGAGGCGCTGAAAACAGTTTTAGCAGTTACTTTAGTGCATGCATGTCTGATTATGGAACAAGCAACCATATGGAATAATAGCTGTAGGGGTCTGCAAGAGAAATGTTGTTACATATCCGAAGTTTTCTTTTAAGCTTTTCAGCTCATTTATATTAAGCTGTAATTCCCTGAGGACTCAGGAGCTAGAGCTAGGATATCTGGTGTAGAACTGAAGCAAAGCTGCTGGGGGCTTCAGGGAAGAACAGTTGTTCCTTGTGAAAGGTAGTCATGTATCAATATTGAATATTCAAATTTCAATATTGGATGAGTAGAAAGAAGTTGGGTTCCTTGCCTCTGGTCATCTGTGTCAGTAGCAGCTAAGATGCTGTACTAACTTGTATTAATACATCTGTAAATGCTGACTTTAAAACCTTTCCTTGGCAACCATTTTTTAACCTCCAAATTATTGAAAGAGAGAAAAAGAAAACCCTTAAACTACTTGAGTCTAGAGTAATTTAATTGTCAGCTTTAAACAGATGAGATGTCTTCTGTATATACTTTCACGATTAAATAAGGAAGAATGAAAATACTGATATCTTTTGAATTGCCCCATTATCTTCCACTGATTTAATTTGTACACAATTTACAATTGTTTACAATTATTTTTAGCATACAAAAACACTATATCATCTTTCATTCTGTAAACATATAAATGGATGTGGACTGCCAGGCATGGAGGTCACTAATACAAGAGGTTGCATATAAACAACGGTTTTTCTTTCCAAGTTCTCTGCTCTCCAGGAGATTTAGGTGGCACTTTTTTCAGGTACTGTGTACAGATTGTCTGTCTGTCGAGATGAGTTTCCTTTCACTAAGTGCCCCTGCATACTTTAATGAATACTTAAGGCAAATCATCCTGTGTCTGACAGGCTATGTGTGCTATGGTAATCTGTGCAAACCAGCTCCATGTTTCCCTTCTTTTGCTCATTTACTATTCTGTCTCAGTGCCTGAACACAAACCTCCTCTACCACTGCAGCTTAAATGTAAACAGTCACTTTGATGATCTGAGTAATGCTCAAGTACAAGCATGAAGATAAGCATCCTCTGCCCAGAGAATCTCCATCAGCAGCTATTGTGCACAGAGGTGAAATGGCTGATTTCTTTGTTGCCCAGCACTCTGTACCAGCAGAATCATGCCTGTGACAGTCAATGTGTGCCCTATGACTTCTAATGTCATTCTAAAATCAGAGTCAAGATAATTTAGCCTAACCAATACTTGATTATCATGCAGCCTTCTCATATTTTAAAATTGTTTCACCCTTTTCCTTCCTTTTGAATAGTATTTTTCCTAGAAATATCTTGGCAGCTGCAAAACGGGATGACAGCTAGAGATGAAATGTAGTGTTTGACTTCTCCCAACATCTGACATTATGTGCAAATGCCAGTATGTCTATTTGAGTTCACTTCAAAATGTACATTCTTTCTTCCTCTCACCCCTCCCCCCCCAGAATATGCAGGATGATATTTAAGAAAACATAGTTCTGATATTAAGTGATCTACAGGTGATTAAGAGCAAACAGATTGTCAAGAAAAGGTTATGGGCTAAAATGCTCCTCATTGTAATACCAAATCTTTTCAGTGAACTCTTCCATCATATTCTAATAAAAACAGCCTGCTGCATGAAACTTGGTTTCTGACATTCTTTGTGCCAGTTCTTTCCTGAAAACAATAAAAGTATTTATTCTTGGTTTATCTGGAGCTTGTTATTTACTTTTTAGATAAATAAATAGCATTTTGCCCTAGATCTTGAACCTCTATACCAGTCAGAGCAATGGCTGTCAGCTTCAGTTTCTGTTACCAGGCTGAAAATCTGTATTTGAAATATAGAATATCCTGCATTGGAATGGACCCATAAGGACCATTGAGTCCAACTCCTGGTCCTGGTCAGGATCATACAAAGAATCACATCATGTGCCTGAGAGCACTGTCCAAACACTTCTGGAACTCAGGTAGTCTTGTGTTGTGACTACTACTCTGGGGAGCTGTTCCAGTGCCCAGCCACCCCCTGGGTGAAGAATATTTTCCTGATGTTCAACCTAAATGCCCCCTGACACAAATTTTTCCTGTTCCCTTGGGTCCTGTCATTGGTCACCACAGAGAAGAGATCAGTGTCTGCCCCTCCATTTCCCTTATGAGGAAGCTCAATGTAATGAGGTCTCCCCTCAGTCTCCTCTTCTCCAGGCTGAAGAGATCAAGTGACCTCAGCTGCTCCTTATTTGGCTTTACCTCCAGACCCTTCACCATCCTTGTGGGCCCTCCTTTGGTTGACCTCTAATAGCTTAATGTCTTTTTTATATTGTGGTGCCCAAAACTGCACACAGGACTCAAGGTGAGGCCATACCAGCACAGGGTAGATTGGGAAAATCACATCGCTCAACTGGCTGGCGATGCTTTGCCCGATGCCCCTCAGGGCACAGTTGGCCTTCCTGGCTGCCAGGATGCTGCTGACTCATATTCAACTTGCCATGCACCCGGAGCCCCAGTTTCCTTTCTGCTTTGCTTTCCTTTCTCCAGCCTCTTGTTCCTCAGTCTGTCCGTACCAGGTCTGCCCTGTCCCCGGTGCAGAATCTGGCACTTGTCTTTATTAAACCTCATACAGTCGGTGATTGCCCAGACTTCTACTTTGTCAAGGTCTCTCTGCAGGACTTCTCTTCCTTCAAGGGAGTTAACAGCTCCTCCCAACTTAGTATTGTTGGCAAACTTACTTAGTATACCTTTGTACCCAAGTCGTTAATGAAGGGTCTGAGATAGAGCCCTGTGGAACCCCACTAGTCGCAGCTCACCAGTCTGATGTTACTCCATTCGCTATCACCCTCTGTGCTCAACCTGTTAGCCAATTGCTCACCCATCACATGGTGTGTTTATCCAGCCTTGTGCTGGACATTTTGTCCAAAAGGATCTTGCGAGAGATTATATTAAAAGCTTTACTGAAATCCAAAAAGATTACATCAACTTCCCTTGATCAGCTAGGTGGATTACCCTGTCATAGAAGGAAATCAGGTTTGATAAGCAGGACTTTCCTTTCATGAAGTTGTGCTGGCTGTGACTGATGATTGTGTTTTTCTTCAGGTGTTTTTCAATACCTCCCAGAATAATTTTCTCCATAATATTACCATGCACTGAAGTGAGACTAACAGTCCTGTATTTTCCAGGGTCATCCCTCTTGCCCTTCTTGAAAACTGGGGCAACATTTTCTAGCTTCCAGTCAAGCTCCCCACATGGGAGCTCTCCATATTCCTAAGACCTTTGAAAAATCATGTGATCACCTGGAACAATCTTTCCAATAGTTACAAAGGCAATCTGTAGAATATAACCATTATTTTCTAAAGAAGAGATGTTATTTCTTCTTCTTTTTTTATGGTTAGTTCTTCATTGTTTAGCTCCTGGGATTGGCTTGTCATACAGTCAACTTGATACCTCTGCAAGTATGAATAAAATGGGGTAATCTGGTGGGAGTGTGGGACAGTGAGGCGGCAGGACCACCACTTCACACAGCAACTGCCTGCTAAATTGGTTTAGTGGTAGTACAAAACAACACCTCCATGTAGAGCCTTTCTCTTGACATTTTTTGACAACAATAACTTTCAGCATAAATTTCCTTTGATTAATCTGCAAATTATGTTTGTTTTTTTCTTAATGTTTTGATATCGCCGTACTCATAAGCTGTTAATTTAATATGGATCAACCAATGCAGTTTTCTGGGTTGGTACATAAGGAATTTTCCTCAACAGTGAAATTTAAGACATTACATCTGAATTTAATCAATGTACTAAGCTGAATAATAGTAGTATTTCCATTTCATATAAATTAGAACACACATTTTCTTCCCTAGCTAAATCAGTATCACTTGAGTTTTGTTTTCAAACTGGAAAAATATAATTTTAGTAGTGGTTACTGTATTGTCTGCCTCACTTTTCATGCAAAAGGTCAGTTTCCAACACAGGAAATTCAAACTGATGAGTCTAATATCCTGGCAGAGAAAAACAACATGTCAACAAACATATGAAACTAGAGAGTAACAGTAGAAAAAGGTTTTAATTTTAATAAACTATATTCAGAGACTAAAAATTAAAAAAGAAACTAATTTTATCCTACTTATTGTCAGAAAAGAATAATAGATACAAGGATAGCACTTCAGAGAGAACGAAATTACCTGATCACCTGTGGAAACTCATGGAAGGGAACTCAAATCTCAATAGATTACATGGAAATTACATGAAGCAGAGCCTTAGAGATTGTAAAGAACTTTTCTGCTATGTTCACAAATATAAATTTACAGGTATTATGTTGTTTACACTAGCTCACAGTATAACATTCTGTCTGCTGCTCTCCCAGTGGTCCTTTTATAACACCGTTTTTGGAAGAGGCTGCCCAGGAAGGGCCTGAGTCACTCTCCCTGGTGCTATTTAAAAGATGTGGAGATGTGACATTTTGAGACATTGTGTAGTGTTGGACTTGGCAGTATTAGTTTGGTGTTTGGACTTGATGATCTTAGAGGCACTTTCCAACTTAAATGATTCTATGGTTCTGAGATCTATGTTGTCTCTTCTCTCAAAGCAGTGATTGTCTCCTATACTTGTATGGCTTTTGCCATGTGTTAAATTCTGACTTAATAGACAGAGATCCTAATACATCTAGAAAGTAATCTTGGTGTTTAAAGTGTTTGGGTATGTAATTGGATACTAGGACTTTTGTAAAGTCCTATTGTTAAACATGATGGTCCTGGGAACGTCATTACCTCAAAAACTCTAGGCAGTTGGCCAGACTTTGATACCTTCAAAGATTATGTAAGGTAACATGCTGGTTTTATTCAATGACTTCTACATCAGCTCAGAAAAAGAACTTTCCAAAACCTCAGTAGAGAGACATAGACATGATTTTTTTTCAGTTAATTACAGAAAGACTTGCTTGACATTAGATATTAGGTTTTTGTTTAATTGAACAATCTCAGCACTTATTTTAACTTCCCCATTTTACCAGATATCTAGCATATTTCTTGGCAAACAATAACTACCCAAGCAAAAATGCTATGCTACTCCAAAGAAAAAAGAAGCCTTAAAAATCCCCCTCAAATATCAGCTTCTAATGAACTATAAATCACAGTTTTTTGTCTCTCTCTGTGTTTTTTAAGCAATTAAAATACGATTGCTTACTTAAATGTATACTTTAAATGTTTTCTCAATATTTAAGTTAAAGGAAGCAAGTTTGTATTTTATTTTGATCAAGTGTTAGACTTAATTGCTTGCTGAGTGGACTGTTATGATGTAATTTAAAGGGAAGATTATGAATGGAACTTTGCCTGGTATCTTCTGGGAAATGTTCTGAAAATATAAGCCTCATAGTTCGTGTCAAGTGTTAATAATTTGGTTTTAAGAGTGACTTTTGTGAACCCCTGTGATTAAACTAGGGCTTGATAGAGGCAATGCTGCTAATAGAAAGCAGCTGGGCTTGCTGTAAATGTGGCTTTCTTCTTGTGGATTGGTTATAAACTTTGCCCTGTGGCTGGTTCTGCTCCAGTAACTGCAGATACTTCAGTTAGCAATGGAGTTTTCATCTTCTTTTTGCTAGATACCAGCTGAAGCTCATATATTCTGATCAGAGAAGAAACTTGTTTTGTTGCTGTATATTGCATAGAACAGTTGGAGTTTTATGCAAAAGATAATGCTAAATTTTCCCAAGGGAAGAAACGGAAGAAGAGATACAGGGAAGGAGAGGAGAGTCTCCTTTATGGCCGTCTGGCATAATACGATTTTCTCAATGATGTAATTATTCTGTCCTGCACTGTTTTTCAATATTGCAGGTGCTTGATGTCTCAGAATCTTTTGACATGCCTGCTGTGATATAGCTTTGCGTCCCCACTGCTTTGTTCAGCACTTGTTGGCTCTCAAACTTTTTATTGCAGCATATGGCTGTCTGATGTTAGCATTTCGCCATGGACAGCATAATGAAGTTCCAGCAATCTATTGCTCCCATAAGCCTCGCGTTAGCTAGGTGGTGGTGACCTTATCTGGCAAACAGTGCTGTTTCGCAAGAACTTGACACGAATGTCTGGAGTGTGAACAAGGACCCTCTCCACCTTCCCTTCTCTAATTGAAATTGCAAAATTTTAGTTTTTACTCCAACTCTAGATTCTGGCTTCTTTGGATTTTTAAAACACTATTTGTTTTTAAATATCTAGGTTTTGATTGTTTTGCTATCCCTCATGTGTAGCAGAGGTCTTCTTCATCATTTTTGTTTCTATTCTTAACTGAGATGGTGAGGTATAGGATCACAAATTGCAATTTTGAAGTTGTAGTCCCATGCCCTAATAATAAGTGGCCCTATTACCTTTTGATTTTGCTTTAGTCCTATATTTTTACATTTTTTTACTAGCTTTTGTGTGAAATGATAAGCTGTTCTTACTCTTTTCTTTTCTGTTCCACTTCCACAGCTTCAATATTTATGGTCTGCATTGAATATTTTGACAAATTGATAGTGTTTAAAAATGTTGACAGATGCAGGAAAACACTAACAATTTTGAAAGTTTAATAAAATACCATGTAACTTCCATAGCTACAGGTAGTTCATTAGGGGGAAAATACTGCATTGTCTAGGAGTGTAATTTTTAAACTTCATAATCTATTTTTGGAAAAAGGAGCAGAAAGTTCAGTGGAGGAACTGAAATCTGAAGATAAATCATGGTGATATATCTAAGTGGAAATGAGCTGTTTATAAAGTTTGGTAGAACTTTATATATTTGTGGAAATAGACCGGAACGTACACATTGGCTATCTCATTTGATCAATTGGTGATTTGGAGGAGTGTTATTATGTACTGCCTGGGTTAGGAAACTGGCTTGAAATTTTCATCATTTCAGACTTGCTGTCATACTTTAAAGCCAGTAGTGCTGTGATGATGTGTTTCTTTGATAGTATTAGAGCCAAGGGTAATTCACAGTTGTTCTCATATTGAGTTACAACTTTCAGCCATTTGTTTAATACTTCAGAAATTTTAAAATGAGGCTGTTAGAAATACTCTAATGCGTTCAATATGAAGGATCATTTAGAAGACAAGCCCCTGCACTCCTTGCATGGCATTTTCTTAGGACTCAATTTTCCAGTACAATTGTCAGAAATTCAGAATAATGTAGTTTGATATTTTAGCCAGATAGGACTCAAAAAATTCACATCAGTTCAGTCCAGTACTTATTATGCAGTCATGATGTTTAATATGTTTGTTTTAATATATTAATTGGTAATGTTATCAAAAAACAATGGGATATTTTGCTATTGCTCCTTACCCTGGTAGTCTGTTCTGGTACCTGAGTACAATGATGGTTAGCAGTATGACATTTTCTACATTAAATTCATTCATAGCTGCTTTTGTTTGTTTGTTTCTTCTTTGATGGAGTATTTAGAGTACGTGCATTTAGAGACAATATTTGCATCCTATTTCGGTTCATCATGGGCAGTGCCTATAAAGCTTAAGTGGCATTGAGATTTCTGCTATGGCACAAATTTAAACCCAGGAAAAAAATGATGTTTAGTCAGACTATAAAGATGGAATGAAACCAACTCCTTTATGGTTGATTTCAGCTGTAGAGCTCTGAACCCATGAAAATCATTAAGTGCAATATGAGTGCTGGAGGGAAATCCAAGTCTGCAGTCCAATGATGTCAGAATTTTTAAGCATAACAGCCTAAGTAGTTGCTATGAAAAGGTCAAAGAGCTGCAAGCAGTATGAGTGAACAGATTGCCTGGACCATTCTGGAACATTTATACTGTCTAGGTAATAAAAAGGCAGTGGAAATTACTGCTTGAGGAGCTTCTTAGGTTGACTGAATCCCTACTCAAGGGATAATGTTAATATTGATTCTAGTGGCAGAAGAAGAGTATTTAAAGCAAGTGTTTTGTCATCTTGGTATCCTGTGATATGTATGAGCTTAAGTGAATGATCTCTACAATAATAAATATTATTTGGTTTTATGTTAATTGCATGCTAATAATGACTACTAGTAGTGCTGGTCTGAGGAACAACTGAGAAACCACAGCTTCTGGTCTCTCTTTCTAGTGCCTTGAAGTGCCCAGTACAACATTTCAATCAACTGAAGCCTGCCAAGCTGTTATGTTTCTTGTTTCTGTTAAGGAAACAGTCACTGGCCTGACTAGGAAATACTGTGTCCTGCCAAATATGAGCCAGATACTGCAGGTGTTGCTCAACAGATAGACTAGGGGTTTTTAGGAAAGACCAGAGTGATGGAAAGGTTTTGTCATCACTTCTGTCCAATAGCAAAAGTAATTTTTAAAAAACAAAGATATTTTAATGTATAATCTACTATAGCTTTTGGACTATTGTCATAGTTTGCCTAGCTTAAAAGAGAGAGAACTGAGGATATAACAGCACTATCCTATTCTCCAATGCACCTGTCAGGGTATGCAACACCCTTCTTCCATATCCTTCTGTTTTGGCTGCTTGGTATACAGACCAAATTTGATATGACATCTATTTGGCCTTAAATTAGCTACATGTCTGAGCAAGACATTTCCGAAACCTTGATAGGCACCTGTCCCCTTGACTTGGGTGATGCTTTCAAGCTCAGGCTGCTCCCATTGGGATCTGCCTGAGCAATGCTGCAGCTGTGCCTTTGCCTGGCAACATGTCTTGCTGCACCTTGGCTTCCTGGCTGGCCTTAGACTTGCTTCCATCACTGTGGACTTCTGTGGGGATCAGTGGTCTTACACTGAACTTTGTTACCATCTGCAGGCTCACTCTGCTCAGCTTCCGTGGGTACCACAGGTCTGTGCCTTTGTCAATAAGGGTGCAGCTCTTTCAGACTTGCTGTCACACCCAGGTCACCTCCCTTTACTGAGCAACCCACTTCTGCTACTCTGCTTGATAGCTGCCAATACATTTTTTTTCCCATAAAGATTCCCAGTTTGCAATCATGCTGGGATAAGTTGCAAAACAAAAGATTTTTTTATAGCACAGCTTTTCTTCAGTGTTTTACAGTTCCATGACAGAATTTTTATGATAAAATAAATCTGTGCCATCTCCTCATATCTGAGGTTAAAGTGTAGTGTCTGGTCCTCTTCCAGTTTTTGAATCAGAGTGTGTGATGGGTACAAAGAACATTGTTCTTTTTCTCTTAAATGTTCTGAAGAATATTTCTATAGCATAGGAATCATACTAGAATATGGATGAGCTTCCAATTATCCTAATGGACTACAGTGCTCCACAAAATCATTAAGGTAATCATGCATGCTGATGACGATGTCCTTGAAATAGACATAGCAAAACATGCATCTGATTATGAATAAATCGGCATAAGCAGGAGATAGCCAGAGCTCAATTTATGCATTGGCCTCTGTGAAGTACCTTTTATATAGATCCATAATTATAGCTGGAGCACAGAGGGTTAAAGGCACTGGCAGGTTAGCCCACTTTTTCAAAACCTTATTCAGTGATACCCTCTCATATAAGGCACCGGCAAATCCAATACCTCTTTTGTTAATGGTCAGACAAAATTTGGATTCAGTGTTACCTAAAAATGAGTCTTCTGTTTAGGTGCCAATATTGCCTTTGCTGTTGATGGATATATATGGCTTTTGGCTGCATTCAGATGCATGCTGTCTTATGTATAGTGGGGCAAGGTGTAATCTGTACCAATAACCTTTAGGAGTGCTGCAGGATCCTCAGGATTGAAATCCTGACAGTGATAGGATATTTTTGTTGGGCTAGGAATGTATTGGGAATGAAAGACATTAGAATGCTGTAGCAAGTTTTCTCATGCTGAGGCTGAAGTATTGAACTGAGTAGCCTTTGAAACTCAAATCACCAGTTCTGTTTAATATCTTTATCGATGATGTGGATGAGGGGATTGAGTGTACCATTAGCAAATTTGCAGATGACACCAAATTGGGCAGAAATGTTGATCTGCTGGAAAGCAAGAGGCTCTTCAGTGGGACCTGGACAAGCTGGAGAGATGGTCTCATTCCAATGGGATGAGGTTCAACAAGGCCAAGTGCTGGGTCCTGTACTTTGGGCACAACAACCCCCTGCAGCGCTACAGGCTGGGCACAGAGTGGCTGGAGAGCAGCCAGGTAGAAAGGGATCTGGGGGTGCTGATTGACAGGAAGCTGAACATGAGCCAGCAGTGTGCCCAGGCGGCCAAGAAGGCCAATGGCATCCTGGCCTGTTATCAGGAACAGTGTGGCCAGCAGGAACAGGGAGG